>JABFPN010000910.1:10038-36196 GCA_022817305.1 Leptoteleia sp. ZL-2020
TTTATGAATAAAAAATTATTTATTAAGAAAGAATATTTATCGATAAAAAAAATATTTATGCGAAAATATTAGTTCACGAATTAATTGCACTCCCCCCTATAATCCCCCGCCCACCCTCTATTCATTTTCTCTTTTTTTTTTTCTTTCACATTTTTGTCCCGTTTTTTCCCACTTTTGTTCCCACGTCGTTTGCGGTGTAATTCTTT
Source organism: Leptoteleia sp. ZL-2020 (assembly GCA_022817305.1). NCBI lineage: Eukaryota > Metazoa > Arthropoda > Insecta > Hymenoptera > Scelionidae > Leptoteleia > Leptoteleia sp. ZL-2020. Next base: position 10,245 of record JABFPN010000910.1, read on the forward strand.
GGTAATTCTTCTACTTCTCTGAACTTCGTATTATGAAAAAACGCACCTTAAAATACAATCGAAAGCAACGAGTATAATATAAACGAACGGCAAACAATGCGATTTGACAATGTACACATCAATATAGGCATTTCATTTAAACATCTGACAATTCATCACGTAGTATAAAAATCTAACATTATCGATTATCGTTATGTACTGAATTTGATTACACGTCAACAAGATTATATCTCTTAATCACAAAAAGTATTTTCCAAGTGCGAGAAAAATATTTTCTTTCTATCATGTCATTGGAAGCAGGTTAAAGTAATTCCTCCGTTTCCTTTTGTTTTTCTCGGCCGTACCAACTCCTTTGCCCCCCCCCTCCCCCTCCCAATCCCCCTCCGCTTTATCCCGTCCAGCCTTTGCGAAGTATAAAAACGTCACGTTAATTCATCAATCTTCCCATAGTTTTTCTTTTAGTTCATTCCGCTGTTTCCCCCTCCCCACCCGAACCCCTCCATTTGTTATCATTATTCCTTTTTTCTTCTCTCTTTTCTTTTCGATCGTTACATTATGTCACGTCAACAGGAAACTGATCTTCTTAACAATAAAGATGATTTGCAATCATGACAAATTTGATTCTCTAACAAGTCTTTATAAAAATTATCCATTTTGTGATTGTTACTCGTTCGGGGGACTCCCGGGTTTCAAAAACCTGCGAAGCCCGTGCGCGCACCCGTCGGCTAAAATAAACCTTAACATTATCTTTATACTAGAACAATCCGACCAACGCATTTAATACTGTCACCTCAACCTTTAAACTATCAATCAATTAATCATAGTCAATCAATCAATTAATACTAACAATTATGATATGAAGTTTTAGAAACAATTACATTTTCATTTTTATCTTCCATCCCCCTTACCCCCTTTTCTTCCCTCGTTATTTTCATTTTCTTTTGTTTTCTTTATTTGTTTTTTTTTTTTGTGCAAAACGGCATCACCAACTAGATATTTTCCACCCACTAGAGCTAATTTACATGAACGAACGAAAAGCTCGGACGAAAAAGGTGGCCACTTTCGAAATCTGGGAATTTTTGGTGCTCCCGGTTCCTCGCTCGGATAATCATTCGTGGGAAACAATTTTTCTTTTTCTTCTTTGTTACTATCGGATTGGGGGTGGGGGGTAGGACGAGAACGAGTTTAATAATATAACTATGGGTAAATGTAACAGGCGTAAGAAAGGTACAATTTTTTTTGACCTTTTAAAAGGAACGCCCACGGGCAACAATGTTTCATTATCAATCCGTACTGCAATCGGCAACTTTTCTTCCGCCTAATGGGCATGGAAAACTATACTTATCAAATTTGAATTTTATTCAGCAAGAAAATGAAAAAGGCAACGTTAAAAATGGGGGGAAAAAAAGTAATTTAAGGAATAATCCAAGTCTCGTCCTCCACCCCCCCTCACTGGTTGGGACCTGTCAAGATTCGTGGCCCGGAATTTCTCATTGTCTTCTCTTCCAACATTGTCCATGAAAATATCGCAGCGACGGTCGGGGGTTGTATCGCAATAAGCAACTCGATCATGAAACACCCGCGCCTTTCTACCGCGAACGACAATATTTATTCAATCAATCAATCAATTATAATTGTAATAATAATAAAACTACCTGTACAATACTGTCTTACTTTGAGGCTCGAATAAATTAATCACTTTGTAATTGACGTTTTGGCTTAGCCGAGGGGGGCCCGGGCTCGACTCGCCCACGACGTTCCTCATTTCCGGCTTGGTCAGAGATACATTGGTTGTATTATCCGTTGTGTGCAGTACAGACAAAGGTTAAAACATTAGTGTCTAATTACATCTTCGTAATAAGCTCCCATGTTAGCAGTGCAGCGTTCACTATCAGAAGTCTCCAAATAGTTTAGCTCCTTAATATATACATATATTATTATTATTATTATTAAATACAGTCCATACAGTGGGTAAATTGGTTGTTGCTTTAAATTGAATTATACACAAGGTTACACACGTCTGGACAAAAAGTTTCGGCTCTTTGAATTTGGCCGCGTTTTGGCCGTTTGTATAGGGGACGCCCGCGAGGGCGCGTCCACCGCAGACTTCCGGCGGAGTCGCACCAGTGCCGTCTATATAGGGTCCTCTATATGATATTTGGTCGCGTTGATCCGGCAAAGAAGTATTGTCTGTGGAGTTGACCTTTGGTGCGATGACAGTCGCATTTATAAATTAATTAACCTGTTTGTTGTCGTTTCGTCCATCATTCGCGTCCGCTTCCTACCGTCAAGTGTTCTCCGGCCAGTTGCTCGAGTTTGGGACATTGCTTTGGGTAGTGGGTAAAACCAAACGCCGGTCCTGGTCCGTGTCTCGATTTCAAACTCGAACCAGCCTCGTTGAATTGCGGCTCGACCAGATTTGCCACTGGTTTACAATAACAAATTTATCCGCCAGTTACGCCCGCGGGCGGACATGGAACTGGGGCACTGGCGCGCCGAATTGGGGCGCGCTGGGATTCCGAAAGGACGGCGGCGGGAGCGCCGCTCGTGGCGCCCTCGCGGAGTCCGGTGGCGCGCCCAATACAATGGCGCAGCGCCGAACCGCCACTTCCGTTAACCAGAAAAAAACATGAGTCTCGGCGAGACTCCCTAACATTTGAGTCCGCGAATCGAACAATTCCTTAGACGGTAAACGTGAGAATATTTACAAGTACGTCCGTTTGATGGGATTTCAAAGTTGGTTGGGGGTCGGGAGCGGGGGTTGTCGGTGTGCTTTGCGGATTTGGGCGAGGGGGGATTCGTGTCGGCCGGAAGTTGGGGAAACAAGAGTCGGATGTGGGGGCGTCGCTCTGGGTTGCCTCGAGTCACTTGAATTGCGAATGACGTTTTTGTGCCGTTTTTGCCTTCTGATATTTGGCAGGGGGGGGAGTAACGAAATGATTCGACAAACTAGAACATCTACAAGCATTCGGAACTGGGGAAGAAGATCTTTCGCTTTGTTTGCCCCTCCCCGTCAAGTAAGTCCGGGAAAAAGTCACCCGCGCGAATCTTCCCATTTTTTTCCCCCCTTCCTTTTGTTTTGCCCGCAAGTTCGCGTGCAATCTCACACTGGCGCAGCTTTTTCGCGCAACCTTGCCCGGCCGGTAAATCTTCGTCGCGCAATTTACCGGCTGAAATTGCGCGCGAATTTCAAAAGTAAGAGTGGGAGGACTCTTTTCGCCCCTCCCACCGTTTGGCTCTGCGCCCGATCCGAATGCAATGAAATTCAGCGATTAACGCTGCTCGTTGATGCTTGATCGTGAGATAACGTGTGCAAAACAATGCGTGATACTGCGGGGAATATTGTGATATGTATCGGTGTTGAGGCTGTCGACAGCGCTCGCCAATCAGGCATTCGGAATCGTTCGCGTAACCCAGAGATTTCCATGCAAATGTTCAAGGGGACGTCATTGGACAGTTTAAATTTAATCACGAAAGCGATTCGCGTCAAGAGTATGAAAACGAAATTGATTCGTGCAAACGATAATTTTTATTTACAAAGATTTTTCTTAATTGTTTATTTTTTGCGAAATTCAATTAAACTTACGTTAGTTACAAAGTTATTTAATTTAATGAACCGAGCTCGCACAGATCCTACCGATTAGATATTTGCAAACGAAATTGTTGGTACGGTTTAACGTCGTTGAAAAAATAAAATTTATCAAATGTAATGAATTTAAATTTAGAAAAATATATATATTTGTTTATATTAAATTTTGTAGTTATAGTTAAATTTAATAATAAATAGGCTTACGCATTTTTTTTTATTCATTTGTTAATATTTACAAGAAAGATGATTAAAAGCAGTCAAATTACTGTTAACCGCGATAGAAAAAGGAACATTTAAATAAGAAAATATAAGTCGAAACCAAAGTCCCTTTCGGGACAGGTTTGTTCTAGATTCAAAGTTCCGTATAAACATTTTACGTTTCAAAGAAAGTCAGTTGTTTTAAATAACATTAGAGAAACAGCGTTGTATATAAAATTTTGACACTGTTAATATATCAGTTATTGTGCAAAAAAGAGTTGAACGTGATTTCATTATCGAAATTCTTTAACGTACTGTCACGGTAGACGAGTAAGTTTCCATTCATTTAACAAGAGAGCGCAAACAAATAGTTGCAGTTGCTTAAACAATCATTTTCATTTCTTTTTGTATGTTCGTTTAAACTTCAATACTAATGCATGAAACTGAAATATCTCACGGTAAATTCATTTACAATTTGCATAAAACCTTTTTCTTTCCTTTACTTATTTATTTATTATTATTATTATTAATATTCAAAGCAATTACTTGAAATTCAATTGCGTAATTTTAATTATCTTGCGGCATGCAAGTGGTTTAAGAAGTACTTTATCAGATACATTTAATATAAAATATACGAATAGTGTATAATAGATATCAATGAAGGACTATTTTTACAATTATCACACTGACTCTAATAGACTAGTTTTCATCAAAATAGCTTGATTGTCAAATTACTTGGTCGTTGTGAAAAAGTGTTCAAGTTTGGCCGGGCTTTCCAACTGGCAAGAACCACAAGTTCCAACGTAAAATTTTTCCCCCACTTCTATATTCTCGCAGTAAAGACAAGGACTTCACTTGTCGCCGCATTAGATATATATTCTTCCACTTCTTCTCCTCCAGTTCGTTCAATTCATGCTTTTGACAGACATACAAAACATAATCTACTGTTCTAATTGGCAAAATGTACATATAAACTAAGTCAAATGGTACTCTAAATAAAAATCACACTATCTTATGCAAAATTACAAAAAGGAAAAAAAAAATAAGGGAGAAAAGTAGGGGAAACGTTTAGGTTATATATGTAATGTTATAATCTACAGCAGACTCTCTTCATCCTCGCGTTGATCCTGCTTGCGTCTTACCATCCGTGAGAATGATCCCTGGAATTGACTGACTGAAGCAGCGACAACACAGCACTACTTGGAATGTATCTCAAAGTCTCACTTTGTCGTGATAAATCAGAGACGAGGTGGGGGGTAAATGACAAAATAAAGGAACAATAAGGACCTGTGGAGAAGCAAAGGCGCAAATCAAAATAAAAGACAACTACAATGCATGTAATGTGAACTGAAAATATTATTCAAAAGCATTTTACAACAAAAAAATAACTAAAAAACAAACAAACATGTCTCGATTTACATTTAAATTAAGAACAATTGAGTTTCATTATTAAAATGATAACATAACAAACCGTACAAAAAAAGATAGAGAGAAAAGGATGCAAGTGTCGGTATTTCGCAAGTTGCGTGCCTGTGTGTACCTTAAATATGCTATGTCGAGGGCGTTCCGGAGGTGAACGGGGGGGGGGGAGGTTTTCGGGTAGAAGAGAAGGATAACCCGCGACTCGGCGCTGCCGGTGCGCGAAATCGAGCGAACAAGACCACCAAGTGGACGTTTTCGTATCGTACATTTAACGTAACAATGTACAAAACAAATAATGCGCATACCTAAAACGATAAAACGAAAGGGGGGGTGGGAAAGAAAAAATGAAAAACGACGGGGTCGCACTTAAGCATTCCGCAAATTTTTGCGCGTCTTTCAAATTTAAATTGTATAAAAAAAAACACGGGCTCAATCTGATAACAACATTTTATCAAAATCAAATCTCCGATTATACAATATTAATCTAAATCATCGCAAAAAACGTGGGGGGCCCCTTGGTGGTTTTCGCAGATACGACGTCTAAGTACAACGAAGCGGCCAGCAAAGGTCTCGGAGAAGCTTCAACGGTCTTCCGGGACTTTTGCGACGTTTTCTGCCGCCAGCAGACCGAGTCGCGAGATCCTCCGGAAATCGCCAGTCCGACAGACTGCCAATTGGACGTAACGCGCAATTGGACCTATCACGTGCCAGTTAATTTTTTTTTTATTTTTTTTTTTTTATTTTCTTTGCCGTACTAACAGTGTACGTTGCCTGAATATCTATCTACAGTAAACAGTTGTAACAAATGTGGTTTCAAGTTGAAAGTCGTTATATCGTAAATTGAATTTTGTAAATAGTCAATTGTTTTTTCTTTTTTTTTTATATATATATATAAATAAAAGGCACGCGAGTACGTCCAAAATCATGCAATGTAGTACAAACGTCGGCGGCAATGAAATACGTACAATTTCGTTCTTTTCTTGTTTAACAAAGATATTAGAGAAGAATTAATAAACAAAGATAAAAAAAAGGGGGAGGGGGAAGTTGATCTTTGATCAGACCCTGTCCAATCGGAGTCTCGGTACGAGGAACGACGTGTCGGCAGTGTCAGGACGAGAATAAAAAATAATTCGATAATAGTTGCAATACATTAATGCAATAATAATAATAATATATATAATAATAATATAATAATAATGTTAATAGTAAACATGTAGGAAGTCAGCAAGCGCAGGTCATTCGTAATCCTGGTCGCGACCCATCCAACAAAATATATTAATACTATTCGTGTCGACAATACAAATGACGAAGCAGTTGGTAACTGCCGCGTGAAATTACCGTCATACAATGTCAAATGCTGGGTGTAAAGTATACAAAATAATAATAATAATACTAATAATATATAATAAAAAATAGAAAAAGACAATTGAGAAGTACAAACGTAACAGGTAGAATAGACAGAAAAAAGAAAACATCTTACGCAATACTTCAGTTCAATATTTTGCTACAGCACTATGATAATACTAGGAAGGTTCGTCGATAAACGTTATCGTTAATATAAAATTAACCATTTAATCGCAGTTAATCCGTTGTATGAAAAAACAAATGACGAAAATAAAGTAAAGTAAACAAAAAAAAAAAAAATGCAAAAAAAAAAAAAGGATTCGTTCTTTTCCCCGTTCATCTTTCTTTTGTTTGTTTAACGTGGTGTCGGGAGGACAAAACGACTCCAACTCTCTTTCACTGTCGAAGGAAGAAAATGCCGGCGTCCCGCGCGATTCGTTCGGCTCTTTAATACTGTGCTTGAGAGCGCTTCCGCCAAGAACATCCGAGTTCGAAGAGGTCGCGCGACTCGCTTAAACACACGCCAACCGATCGTAATTTCTTGCTTGGTCATAACTATAAGTTAATGAGATTCCATTGCGAGACGTCTTAAGGCATCGAACGTTTGAGCTTTCGTCCTGAGATCCGTTGTTTTACTACTGTTTCAATGAACAACGCTAGTCAGAATGTGGAACCGTTGTCAATTTTGAAGCTTATCTATAACGAAAAACGAATACAAAGTAACTAGCGAAACAACTATATAAAAAAAAAAAAAAAAAAAAAAAATAAAGGTGGAAACAAAAAACAAATAAAGTTTAATAATGATAGTAATAGTAATAATAGTATGAATAAAATATTTCAAAGCGAGACCCCGGGCTTTTTGAAGCGACGTTCTGCCTGAAAAAATGCTCCTTCGAGGTGGAAAATTGACGAAAGTAATTATAAAAGAGCGCTTGCGAGCGACTGGACGAGAGTCGCGTGCAGTTCAAAATATTGCACGCGAATTTCGTGACGCGACCTTTTATAAATACTTTCTGCAACGACGCGCAAATTAATTAACGTTCTTTGCTACGAAAATGTGTTTAAAACTCCGGACCTGCAATGGTACATAACTATATATACACCATTTGTAATGTAGCATATATATATTTATTTACTTACATTGCAACCTCGTTTAAGACGTATTTTCTGCATAATGAAAATGTTTGCCGACCATTTATAACAAAAGGCATTATAAAGCGTTCACAAACACGCGTCACTGTTAAATTAAATAAAATGGCGCCATATATCCCTTTACTCGACTTTATCATTCATGCGCAATTCGCGAAGTATCACTGAGTTTAGCAAAATGTTCCTTTTCGCGTTCGGAAGTTTCATACTTTTATTTTCGTTCCTTATTATTTAACAATGACTATATATTAAATAATAAATAAAAACGCACGACTGATTATTTAAGTTCGAATCGATCAGTTTAAATGAAACCTCGCGGGCAAAAGTTACATTGTTACGTCGTTGTAATTTAACGCAAATTATATTGAAATGCTGCTTCTTTTTTTTTTTTTTCAGGCATCACAACTTCGAGAAACATTGAAAAATACACCTCACTCACAGTACCGAACAGACTGCTTCAAAATGTACGTTGCAAACGAAAAAAAGTGAAAAAATAGACAAAGCAAAATATGCAAATTCATGGCTTTTATTGTAAAAAAAATGCTACTGCATCTCCGTTATACCTCCCCCCCCCCCCCCCCTCCACAATCCTACAGAATAAACGTGCGGTTATCGCGTTGCTTAAAAATTTGCGGAAGCGCCCTGTCACCGACGCAAACACGAGATAATACACCAAAATACAATACAAAAAAAAAGTTTAAAAAAAAGTTTAAACAAGACAAAGCTATGCTTTATTAATAATGAAATAATTACAGTGGTTTTGTCCGCGCAGTTAACTACGTCAGATGCAGAGGCGGACATCGATGGTCCACTCCTCTTGAAAGAGTATTTTTAAAAATGCAAATGTGGTACACAAAATACAAAAATATTAAAATACAACTACGCAACTAAATAATAATAATAATAATAAAAATAATAATAATTAATAATAATCAATAGTAATAATAATTAATAATAATAATAATAATCAATAGTTCTAATAATTATATAGGAATTATAATAGAAAAATACAATATTGAAGATAAATGGCGAAGTATATGACAATTGGCAATAATCGTGTAGCGGTAAAAAGGGTGATGTTGAAGTACGAATGTACTCGTGATGACAGCAGGCAACCAAGTGCGATTATTCGCAGCTTCCTTTTCATATTCTTTTCTATTTACGCGTTTCACTGCAACAATTTACTCATGCGTACAAATATCGTTTATAAAACGTAACACGTTCGTGCGTCTTCGTTTGTTCTCTCTTTATTATTTTTTTTTTTTTGTTTTTTACTCGGGTGTTTGGAATCCTTCTTGAATCTCAGACTCCCATGGAGCGAGAAAGAATGGTGTTAAAAAGTGGGCAAGATTTTTCGTCGAAAAATCAAAACAAACGTGTGTACGGGCGATGGGGGAAAAAAAAGAGGGCTGTGGTGGGATAATGATGATTCTCGTCGAATTTCGGAAATACGGGACGTGTTTTCGAAGGGTTCTCAAAGGGTTTCAGGGAATTGGAGGGGGGGGAGGGTTCGGAGGAGAAGTGACTAGCGGTGGCGAGCTCTACAACTAAACAACAATAACAGTATTTTTTTAGTTTATAACAACATTAACAAGTAAGTTATCGCGCGTATCAGTTCAATGCTCAGCGCATGATCCTTCCTTCCCGTTTCTTTGTTCGTGCGTAATGTTATAAGAGAATAAATGCGCGTTGTTCTCAACTATCGCGCGGCAAGACAAATACAACGCTCTGCGACTTAAAAACTGCATTCTTCGTATATTATCGGTATCTTAACTATAATATTAATCATGATAAACATGAAATCGAGCGCGGAACGATTCCTCCAATGATTCTCCGACAATTGTCCAGAATTATTTGAAAACCAAACAACTTGACTACGCTTTGTCCAATTACAAAAAAAAAAAAAAAAACAAAAAAAAACAATAAGTTAGCTGGATGCGGTAGGATTGCCTAGAATAAAAGAGAAAAGGTTAACACGGACCGCCGCCAGGCGGCGATACTAGAATCATCCTCCGAACATTTACGCCAGAAGAATCGTCCCGCTATTGATAAAGACATATATGGGGCGGGGCGGGGTCGGGGGGGCAATAGTAGACAAAGTCAGGCAAGTAGTGAAACAAACGTATAGGGGGCGGGGGGCGTGGGGGAGGATACGTGATAGTCGATGTCAATCATAGAAGTAGGTTGCGTGTCTTTCAGTAAAGGCGGGACTGGGCGTCCTTGGCGATGGTCTACATGCCGATCGGCGGTACTTGGACATAGCGGTAGATGTAGAGGCGGTAATCTTTGCTCGCGAGGACGACGCTGCCGTCGTCCATGAGCGCGACGTCGAAGCACTGCGCGTGCTTCACCTTACTCTCGAGCGCGGACACGAGCTGGCCGTCTTGCGTGAAGATGGTGAGGTTGAAGTTGTTGTGATTGTCAGCGATGAGGATCTCGCCGGCGGCGTTGATGCCGACGCCGATGGGGTAGTTGGTGACGCCCTCGCCGCCGATCTGCCGGAGGTAGGCGCCCTCGTAGTTGAAGACCTTGACGCAGTGGGCGCGGTTGTCGCTGATGAAGATCTCCTGCTTGTCGTTGACGACGACGCCGTTGGGGAACTCGAGGTGCTTGGAGCAGCCGAACTTTTGGAGGACGTTGCCGGTCTGGTCGAAGATGATGACGCGCATGACCTTGCACTCGACGACGACGATGCGGCCCTTGCTGTCGACGGTGACGCCGCGCGGGTGCTGCAGAATGTTGGCGCCGAACTTGCGCACGAACTGGCCGTACTGGTTGTAGATCTGGATCTGGTGGGTGGGCGAGCGCTCGGTCACGATAATGTCGCCGGAGGTGCGCACGACCGCCACCCGGTTCGGGTAGAGGAGCTGCCCGTCGCGCTTGCCGCACTCGCCGAACTGGAACTTGAAGCGGCCTTCCTTGTCGAAGATCTGGATGCGGTGGTTGTTGGTGTCGGCGACGATGATGTCGTTCTGGGCGTTGACCGCGACCCCGGAGGGCTCGGTGAACTGGCCTTCCATAACGCCGAACTCACCGAACTTGCAATGGTAGATCATCTTTTGGCGCTTGATCTGCGACTTGGGTGGGAATATGGCGGCGGAGGACATGAGCTTGGAGGTGAGGTCGAGGACCGAGTCACCGGGTGCGGCGTTGGCCGCGGACACGCTCGGCATGGCGAAGTGGTCGTTGGAGCCGACGGACACGGGGTAGGTGTCGTTGCCGCCGTTGCTCCACTTCTCGTAGGGATTGTTCATGCCGTTGAGGTTGATGTCGGACACGCTGGTCTGCGAGAACGGGCCGAGGCTGTTAGCCGAGCTGAAGCGCTTCGAGATGACGCTGTTGGCCTCGAAGGGCGAGGCCGCCGAGGAGGACATGCACGAGGATACGGAGGACACGAGGCCGTTGCTATAAGGCCGCTCGAGGAGCAGGCCGCCGAGCGAGCCGGTGCTGCCGGGTCCGTTGCTGGCGATGGCGCCGCCGCCGGCGCTGTTAGAGCCCGCCGAGCCGTTGGAGAGGGCGGTCGGTCTGGCGATGGGTGGCTGCTTGCTGGGACCGGCGCTGCCGTCGTTGTTGCTGCGCACGTATCCAAAGGTGTTCCGCACGCCCACCTGGATGGCTTGGTAGTTGCTAACAAACTCGAGGTCACCGGCCTGGGTGTTGAGTTCGGGCGTGTAGTTGAGCAAACTCTGAATCTTGCTGTCGAGGACCTTTTTAACCAACAAGACCTCGGAAATGTTCGTGTATTTAGTCACTCGCTCCATGCAGTCGCAGGTCTGCTGTATCTTGTCGGCCATCTCGGTAGCCTTCTGTGTGCTCATACTGATCGACATTTGTTTCGCGGAGAATATAGACTCTAGCTCCTTAAGCAGCTCCTGCTTGCGCTCCTCGATCATCGACCGATAGAACTGGAAGGTGTCGTTGATCTCGTTCTGAGCCTTCTGGTATTGCACCTGAAGTCGACTGCTACCGTGGTCCGTCTTGATTGCGTTTCTGATGTCGTTCGCTTTCGCTCGGCACTCGGCGATCGCGCGGATCACGTTCTCCACCTGCTGGGGCCCGATCTCCGCTATGTAGCCGCACTCGTGCAGCGGCGCCGGGTGGCTCAGGATCGTGCACTCCTTGCAGATCGCCATGGAACAGGTCCGGCAATAATACTTGAGCAGCTCAGCCTTGTGCCGCGGACAGTAGAGGCTCTTCTCAGCGTTGTCGGTGCCACCGTTGATGATGAGGGTGGTGTTCTTCGACTGCTGGTCCGTGTTGTTGGCGGTGGTGCTGGAGCTGTTGTTGGTGAGGGTGCTGTTGTTGGTGAGGGTGCTGTTGTTGGTGAGGGTGCCGTCGAGCTTGGAGTCGCCGAGATTGTGCACTCGGTGGCCCTCGAAGCAGTGCATGAATTGGTGCGCCATCACGCAGTTCGGGCAAAGGAAGTTTTGACAATCGAAGCAGCGTGCGACCGCGCCCGATTCGTTTGACTTGCAGCCCGTGCAACGGACTGCGCTTGTGTTGGCGCCACCGGTGCCCCCAAGACGACAGCAACGGGTGCAAGGTGCGTCGCCGGGTTTAACGCTGTCGAGGCAGACGTCGCAACTGTCTAGGTCGCAGATTGCCGAATCACTTGCTGGTGGTGAACTGCCGCTCACTGTTGACGGTGACAGGGAGCCCAATGAGCCGAGGGAATTCGCGCGCGATTCCAATGACGGTGTTGGAGAGGCCATCTTCATTCAACCGGCATCCCTGCTCGACAGAAAAAGTTATTCTATATTAGTAAGCCAATATTTCATACAGGATTATAGCTATAATAATTCAATGAAAGCGATGGATTTGACTACTTCAAGTTCTTTCTACAAGTATGCATGGTGGATTTAATTGGTGTTTTTACAATAAGGACTATATATATTAATTTTGTACTCTAATCAAATTTAAATTGTATACCCAATTCAACTTATGCTGTCATTGTAAATGCTTTTCTCCAAAACATAGGTGAGTGACGATCTAACAGTACTGGCTGTACTTTGATTTAAACAGGCTTTTAATTTGGACAATTCATTACAAAAGAAGATCCAATGTCGACAACTTAAATACTATCAATATTTAATTATATTATTTTCGTTCATTTCCCCAGACATTAATGAAACTTAAATATTGGAATGTAAAATAATAATGGCAAAGCGAACAAGTCTTACCGAGAACCTACAATTTGGCATTACCCGACAGAAAGTTATCAATTATCCCTGATTCGAGGCCGTTCCTTAAAGGGGCACGTCGTTGCAGAAAACGACCGTCGGGTACAAAACTTAATTGAAAAGTCTCCTTAAGATTGCCATTCGTTCATAATTTATGTTAACGAGAATGCAAAGTATGTGTATACATATTTTAGAGCCATCTATTAATTCATTTTGGGCTTGCTTTGAACCCTACTTAAGAGAATGGCGCAAAGAAGTTTGCAAAAAAATTCAACTCCTTATTGCAAATATATTATCACAAATGACCTGAAAATAACCCCACCTACTTCTCCTATTAAATATTTCGTCTTTCGAATTCTCCAAAGTGCGTTATTAATCGAACTATTTCATATTTTGTCAAAAGCATCCGTAATTCATTACACGGTTTTGTCTGGGGCGCCATTGTTCGAGGCGCAGTTTAATTCCGCAACATCTTAGCGCAAAGTTTGAATTAATGAAGTTTCGCTCGGGCACACGAAACCTTCGAACAAAGTCGATACGGGCGGGGGGAGGGGCGAAGAGTGGAAGGTTGATATAACGCGTAATTAGGGAGGAATGGTTTAAGTGACAGTCCAGAATAAGTTCCAAGAGGCGATTTGGCGAACGCACGGTGTACGGCACACGGCCCCGCCGGGTTCTTGCTCGGGGATCTCTTGGCATAATCGGAAACTCGTCAAACGTCGTTTAATCGTTCATTCGGAAAGCCACATCTTTCAAAACGGAAATTAAACGCTCGGAAACTTTCCTTTTCAACCCGATGGAATCGTATTTCGAACTCCTTTTTTTTTCTCTTTTTCGTTGTTGAAATTTAATACATTTCCCCTTTACATTTTCAATCTTTTTTTTATTATTATATATTATTATATATTATTATTTTATTAAAATAAAAAAGTTTAGTAAAGAAAAAAATTACTTGACGCAACAAGAAATATTATAAATGCAAGTGATGATATTGTATTAATGTTGTGTCAATAATAGTTGAATGAAATTTGAAATTTCACTATTATTAACAGGAGAATACCTTTTTTTTTACTATCATTGATAGGAGAGTACTTTATTTTTCGGGAGATATCCCTAAATGAATATGAAATGTTTTAAACATTACTATTACTTTTAACTCAATATAGCGAGTCAATATTTATTATTTCCAACGCTCATTGGATATTAATATCAATAACAAATGTTAACTAAATATTAAATATATGGTTGATGTTAGTGAGAAGGAGAACGGAATCGTTCCGAGTATTAAAAAGACGCCGATTACCGTGTGGTTTATGGGCATTCTTTTTAAGCCGAGCTCCGACGGCAATAATGTCCAGCGAGGAAATAAGTCACGTGACCGTTTCGAAGCGCGTGTGAAACGAACGGCTCGCATCTTTCTCGTGTCGAAGAGCCTTTAATTAAATAGCCCGAGCGCGGTCAAGTCGGCGTTTCAGCCAGCGCCAAGGTTACAAGTGCAAAGGTTATCGTACCTTGCAATTTTTTCCTCCTCTTCTTATTCTCCCGCTAATCCTTTATTTGTCTCCAGAAAACCTGCGCAAGATTTTCTTTTGTACGACTTGTGATGTCGATGAGTCGACAGATACCTTGGATTCTTCGTTTGTTTTTATTATAATCTGTGATATAATCATTTATATATTCGAATGCAAGAAAACGAAATCTTGCAATGTAGGTTTCGTTAATATTAAATAAAAATTAAATTTAAATATATTTGAAATATAATAACAAATTCTAGTCTTATTCCCGGTAAAAATTATAGCCACATGTATGAAAACATACATGCAAACATATATGTAACATATATGTGTCTGTGTGGTTCCATTTATGTTTACATATGTTTATTTTTATTTTACCATGACTGTAGTATATTTTATATTATTCCCTTTAATTGAAAAATCTTTTAATATTTGTTTTATTCAAATTTCACCATTAATTTACACCATAAAAAATTGGATTTCCCTGGAATCCAATTTTGGAACCCCAGAAGACAATTTATGAACATACTTTTGATAAAACATGAAATAAATACTAAAATAAAGTACTCTTTACTATACATTTATTGTAATAAATGCTTTATTATATTTCTTTTATGATTTATCATAAGAATGTTCATAAATTGTCTTTTAGGATTGTATATACAACAGTAATTCTTTATGACATGTTATACATATGACATGTTCAAAAATCTAATTTTACCAACTTCCTCTTTTATTTACCAACATACACACCACACATGTTTACATACAT
Source organism: Leptoteleia sp. ZL-2020 (assembly GCA_022817305.1). Lineage (NCBI taxonomy): Eukaryota > Metazoa > Arthropoda > Insecta > Hymenoptera > Scelionidae > Leptoteleia > Leptoteleia sp. ZL-2020. The sequence goes on from JABFPN010000910.1 coordinate 25,413, forward strand.
GTGGCATTTTATGTGGTCCAAATAATGTATGTTTATTTTTACACGGCTTGGTACCAGTCACGAATTCTGCACTCTTATTTTCCCCCCTTTTCTGTCCTTTAAAACACATTTGCCTCGTTAAAAAATCTTGTCGGATTATTATCGCGACGCACATGCGACGGGAAATAAATAAATTGAGGACGTAAAAGGAATTGCTCCATTTACATCTGCAATCGCATTACGCCGCGACGCAATAATGACCAAATCAATTAGTCCCCGAAAGTCATTCCGACGGACTAATCTTGCCGCGCGCTACTTAACTTAACGTCAACGAGCGAGAGAAGTGTGCTCGGTGGGAAAAATTGCTGGAAATTTCGACGATTCGCCGCCACCCTTCGCTGACCGCGCGCGGTTTCGCGCCCTTCAACAATTTCTCCGGCCTTATCCGCGGCTCCGTCGACCTTTGGCCATTAATCAAGCCGGCAACTCGCCGTTCTTTGTTTCTTTGTCCCGCGCGGCAAATTGGCTTTGCGACAGTCAATTAGGCGCGTCCCAAAAGTGTCACTCGTAATGGGACGTTTCATTTGTAAGTGCGACGCGCGAACGCCGGCGAGGCGCGAGACTTGGAAATAACTGATGCAGTTGAAATTGTGTTGTTCAAGTTTGAAAATAAGTTCGACGATAATGTCGACGACGGTGCCCGCCGTGCAAACTTTTCTAACGAGTCAAACAAATCCCGACGACGAAATCTGTTTTCCAACTTTGCCGCCCCGAAAGACAAACGATTTGTCGGGACAAATCGAGGATGAAATTTTGTATTGAATTGTTTCTCGTTAATGTTATATAAAATGACATTTAATTTGAAGGCAAATATTTCAAGTTATTGTGAAAGTTATGTTTGTTTTTTTATGTAAACATTTTTTTTTGCTCATTTTAACAGTGATCAGGAATTTAAGTTGTGTATTTATTTAATAAGTAAATAAGTTTTATTGAAAGTCTAATTATAATCGGGTATAGGTGTGCTTTTATAGTATTTTTATACAGGAAAAGAATAGATTAATTAAAATTACTGACTTTGTTAAGTAAACTGGTCATATTTTTGCAAAAATTTAGGAATTACTATCTTATGTTAGCAAAGTGTGTCAGTTTGTTAACATTTATTCCTAGAAAGTTGACAATATATGTTAAAATGTTGACACTTTTTACTAACTTTTTCCAAGTGGTGGCCCACAGTGGTGGTAAGACTTGTAACTGGAAGCTATAAGGTGAAAGGTTCTATTCCTTGACAAAATTTTATTTTTTAATATCTCTTTAAGAAATTCTGCCGTATAATAAGCAATACTATATATGAACAAATATCTCCAAATTATAAATTTCCTCCCAATGTAAGTTGAGCTTAACAAAGTTGAGGCTGAACAAAGTTGGCAAGGTATTTGCGTCTCATTTTATATGTACATGTATCAAGTTTTATAATAAAACCATAACCGTATAAGAATTCATTAATAATTTAATAGATTCTGAAAACTGTAATTTAATAGACAATGAAAACTGTAACAAATTGCAGCATTCTGTAAGACTTTGATATTGTGTTTATATTAAATTGTTTCTTTTATAAAAAATTTCTTTTCACAAAACTTTATAAATAATACAATTTTTTTTACTGAAAAAGGAATACATATATATAGCTTTAAGAACAGCTTTCATTTGTTCAATTTAATATTCATTACGACAGAAAGCAATTTAAAGAAGTGTTGACTTTAATTTTAATATAATGTATAATTTGTTTAACTACCGGAATTTAACATATTTCGGAATGAAAGAGTCGATTTACGTGTGTTTGAAATAATAAAAGTTAGCTCATGTTACAGAAGATAATACTACGTAAATTCGAACAAACTTCATTAAAACTTTTTACTCTTCATTGTAATATCTTACAATCTAATTTACATAATAATAACATAGACTTTGCACTCTAAAAGGGATCATAGGAGGTAATAAGTACGATGTTAGAATTCGAAATAAAAAGAATTAATCCGCGAAATATTATATGAATTTAAGTATATAACACGTTTACCAATAAAAGTTAGCAATTTGTTTTAACATTTTTGTGCTTTTTTCAATTTATTTTTCTCCGTGCATTGATAAATAGAAAATTAAAATCAGCCAAATTATTTAAAAATATTCTCATATAATTATGATCACAAAATAAATAAAATAACTACATCTCATTGCTCAGAAAGTCTCTTTCCTCGTTGAATAAATACCACGTACATTATTATTTTTTTCTTAGATATTTATTTTATATTTATTGGACTATAAGTTTATTATAACTGCTAGAAATTTATTGAGAATCTCGTACATTTACTGGAATTCCTATAGATATATTATAATCCTTACAGATTTATTGGGATTCCTAGAGATTTATTATAATTCTTGCAGTTTTATTTGGACTTTTAGAAATTTATTTGAGATTCCTAGAAATGTATGTCAAGTCCTAAAAATGTATCGGAATTCCTAGAAAAACTTATAATTCTTATAGATTATGCCAAGATTTATTGGGACACCTAAATTCCTAGGGATTTATTGGAAAAAATACTTCATCCTAGTATTTCTTTCATATTTTATCATAAGTATGCTCATGAGACGTCTCCTTAGATTTAATTCCTGTTTTACATACGAAAATTAACTTACTCCTTTTTCTGCGTGTACTTATTATTACATCAAAGGACATTTGCTTATTAAAAAATGTAACGAATGTTGTTCGTGACACCAAAAAAAAATGTGATATGCAGGCATATATGAAGCCATATATGTTTCTGAAACCATATGTGCAACCTTTTATGTTTCTGGAAACATATATACAGCCATATATGTGATATATATGCAGCTATATATGTTTCTGTAACCATATATAGAGCCATATACGATTCTGAAACCATATGTGCAACCATACATGTTACTGGGACTATATATACAGCCATATATGTTTCTGAAACTATATGTGCAACCATATATGCAACCATATTATGTTATATATATGCAAGAATATTAGTTTCTTGCACCATATATGCAGTCATATATATGATATACTAGCAGTCGTACATGCAGGCATATATGCAGCCATAAATGTGATATATATGCAGCTATATATGTTTCTGAAACCATATATAGAGCCATATACGATTCTGAAACCATGTGTGCAACCATATATGTTTCTGGGACTATATATACAGCCATATATGTTTTCGAAACCATATGTGCAACCATATATGCAACCATATTATGTGATATATATGCAAGAATATTAGTTTCTTGCACCATATATGCAGTCATATATATGATATACTAGCAGCCATACATGCAGGCATATATGCAGCCATAAATGTGATATATATGCAGAAATATATGTTCCTTGCACCACATACGCAGACATATACGCCGCCTATATAAAATGTTTTCATGGGGGGGGGGACGTTTCGTTGGCCTAGGCTTGCTCAAGGCACGCTCGCTTTTAATTTAAATATCGTGGCCGCGTGGTCGACTTTCGCCCGCGAGGTCCGACCAGTTGTCATCGTTACGTCAGCGCGAGCGTGCCGCGACGCGAAAAACGAGGTGGCGTGCTCCTTCGTGCTGGAATTCCGATGGCAATCCGGCGATAAGAAAGTGAACGCTCTTCCGCCGCGAGGGAAGTCCGCCAGGACTCGGCTCGCCGCGCTCGTTGCCATGTGCGAGGGCAAATGGAAGCGCCGCGGCCAACGGACGGAGATGAACGTTGCGAGAACCGAGAGCGCCGCCAGCCGAGGTGCTCTCCCCTCCCTCCCTCCCACCCTCCGCACCCCCGCTGCGCCCCGCCCCTCGCCTCTACCGAGAATCGACTCTCCTCCAAAGCGACGCGCTCGCTTTTTTTATCGCCGCCGGAGCGCGCCGCGACTACGGCAGATGCGCCGGTGTCGCTCCGGTCGTTTCACATTTTTCATCATTTCCTGAAAACCATACTATTTTTGGACAGGCCCCACTTGGGCCAAAATTCGTGGCAATTTACACGCGTCACATCGATATCGCGAGCATTTCTTTTCACCCCTGAAAAGTTACAAATGAAAAATTGGCAATTTTGCATATATCTGTCTAAAATTGGAACCCATTAGATTATATAAAGATTACACTTTTCGAATATCATTTTTTAATATATTTATTTAAATGGAATGCTATGTAAAATCCAGTCGGAAAAATATGTTGAAAGAACGACTGATAATAAATGTCCGTTATGATTTATTTTCGCGTTGTTTTTAAGGTAATATTATACTATTCTAGACAATATATATGTATATAATTCCTAGTGAAAACTTTTTAAGCGTGTTAGCAATATTGTAAGTTTCCTGATAATATTAGGTTGTCATCTTAAAACCATACGAAAAGATATTAATTATTTTGTAATTACATTGCATTTAAACATTTAATTATAAATACTCGTGGTAGCAAAAAGTACCTTTTTTAAGGTCAAAATTAAAATAAATCCTTGCAAACATTTATCAACACTTATTACCAATTGTAATTTTATTAAATTTTAATATTTCGAATTACCTTTATCATGGCGAGATAATTATTAAATGGTAATAAATGAATTCATTCGAAGCGAATTCAATTGCAAATGAAATTGCAAATAAATAACATAATTAAAAATTGCAAAATCGTTTTAACGAAACGGCGATACTTCCAATAAGTATAATTTCGAGTTATTTAAAGCGGTGGAGTTAATAAAAAGTGTATACTGATATTTAGAGACAAATTAATGGAGTATTATTTTTCGTAAAATAGAAAGGTTTTTTAAATAAATAATCTATATGCCATTCGAATATATATGGTTTAATTAATGTTGAAGGTTATAACACAATGCTGTCGTGTTGACAGACGATTGGCATGCCGAGCTCCGGTTGTAGACATATTAATTATCAATCAGTTTTGTATATGCTAAAGTAACTATCATTTTGGTCATTGATCCAACATTGAATTAAATACAATTCAACATGCAATCTCAGCATCATATTCCTTCATTACTAATTATATAATGTTTCAATATTTTGATTTCAGTTATTTTCATGATTTAAAACAATAATTTAATGTAAATGAAATTTTGAACAATAAGCGTGTGACTAGTAACTGTGAACTTGTTAAACAAATCTAGCTGGGATCCTACATAGAAATTTGGCACCGGAAATCAGCTAGTTTCCTAGGTAGGTTCCTAGGTAGTTGTAGGATTTTGCCTAGTTTCCCAGCTGGGGTCTTGGGTCGGAATTTAGGATCAGACATCAACTAGTTTTCGATCTAGGACCCCAACTAGGAAACTAGGCAAAATCCTACAACTACCTAGGAACCTACCTGGCACCGGAAATCAGCTACTTTCCTAGGTAAGTTCCCAGATAATTATAGGATCTTGCCTAGTTTCCTAGCTGGGGTCTTAGGTCGGAATTTAGGATCAGACATCAACTAGTTTTCGACCTAGGACCCCAGATAGGATACTAGGCAAAATCCTACAACTACCTAAGAACCTACCTAGCAAAATTCCTACGTAGGATCACAGCTAGATTTTTTTAACAGGGGAGGCAACGAGTTCTATACCTTGATAACATTTTTTTAAACGCTATCTTATATTCTGAGATACGCTATACATGCATATGTATCCCCCTGCAAAATATAGTACCATTTACTAATAAAATTGTTCACGGTGTACAACTGAAATTCCTCATTTTCCGTAATAATTACTTTAATAATAAAGCATATTAGGAAACGTTTGATTTAATAATAATTGCAATTACAATAGTATCATAAAAATTTTTTATAAACTGAAATTCATAATACCGTTACCTTGTCCGTAAATTGTTAAGCTGAAATAAGCGTATTCAAAAAGCGTACGTACTAAAATCGATACCGACTTTTGTTTGCCACGTTATAAAATTGAATTCATTGTTCGCGAACAAATCCTTGTTCGGTATAAATTGAAAATTCTCACAGATAAAGTCATTATGATGATTCTTAAAGTGTGCAAGTTGAATGCACAATTATTCGATATTATGCGATCCAAAGAAATATATATTTTGCTCGCGAAAAGCAACCTAAATTGATGCATTTCTCGGTTTTAATACAATATTAATGAACTTTATTTACTTGTTCTTTTTTTTGTTTTTATTTAAGCAGTTATTAATAATTGTTTGTTGCTATTTATCATCAGACAGAAAAAAAAGACTTTCATGTTTATCCCCACTTTAGTGCGGGGAATACAATGAACACTTAACTTGTTCTGCAGTTAAAAAACAAAGAAGATATTTTGCATTGTATAATACTGTTCCAAGTTACGAAATATCGTTGCAGTCTTTGTAATGTAAATTAACTTTTAATTTCATTACAGTGAGAAAAAGATTTGATACAAAAATAACAATATTTCTTTACTTTTATTATACATATTAATGGAACTAAAGTAATGCAACGTTTTTAACATTGAAAATATTCCCATGTAAAAATTTATATATGCGACATATATGTTGATTTTTACATGAGTTCCTGTCAAGTTCTTCTCAGTGCAGAACACAAAGTAATCCCATTTTCGTGATCCTGCGACTTCTAATCCCATCAACTCAGCTACTTGATAATTCCCTAAAATTTCCCTAATAATTACCAAACTAGCCAATTATCACTAAAATATTATATTATTACCCCGGGTAATTTTTCGCCATACAAGTGCGACCGAAATTACGCCAGCCTATTCATAAATTAATACGATAACTCCTCGCTTTCAAGCAGCGCCCACTTTTTCTTTATCTGGTTTGCGAGCAAAGCGCGGAGCTTTGCATTGGTCGCAAAAACGAACGCAATGTTTTCCAGGCGGTTTTACCATGTGGACGGCGGCGGGTACGCGGAATTCCGAGGACGCTCTCTCGGGAGCGCGAACCCTCGTTCGTTTCTCATGGCAACGCTCGTCTTCTTCTCCTTTCTCGAAATTCGAGTCGTCGCAGTCGCAGTCGGCGGCGGCGTTTCCACGCTGACGCCGGGGCTCGCGCCGCCGACGCGTAACGCGCCGCGGCCCGTTTCAAGGGGCCGCCCGAAAAAAAAGAAAAAAAAAAAAAAAGAAAAAGAAAAAAGAAAGAAACAGCGGAGAGCGTTCCAAGCTAACGACCCAGACGTCCTCGTCGGATAGCGGCGGAAGGCGACGAAAAGCGACGGAAAAGTCGCGGAATAACGTGCCATTTCGTTGGCCCTGCCACGGCGGGTCCTGTTTACCCGTCGCGCGGATGTTTTCACGCGGCCAATCGATGAAAATCACGGGAGGGAGACAGAGAAGAGCTACGAAGAAAATAAATATGTGCTTTCTGTTTGACGAAGGAAATCTTTTGCTAATTTAACAGATTTTATAATGATAATTTGAATTGGATCATGGAAAAAAATTGATATTTTAATCAAATGCAATCTTTTTGGTAGAAATAGACACCTATTTGAGGGAATTAGATTCTATTTTATTGAAATATATTCCTATTTGACGGAACTAGATTCCTATTTGATTGAAATACATTCCTATTTGAGGAAACTAGATTCCTATTTGATTGAAATACATTCCTATTTGAGGGAACTAGATTATATTCGATTGAAATAGACTCCTATTTGAGGGAACTAGTTTCTATTTGAATCAAACAGAACATTGTAATTATTTTTTAGTGTTTTTTTTTTCACTTTACAAGATTATTTATAACTTTCATTGCCTTCCTCCTGGCGTGCGTCAATTTCGTTCCCCAATTCGAAATAAAGACCACCTATTTGTATTTCAATTCGCTTCATTTCGAGCCGTCAATTTCACTTTTTTTCGTTGTACAACGCGTCTGACGTTGCGATGAGCGCTGCAATTATTTTCTCAACGATCATCCGCATATCAATGAAAGTTTTCGCGAACCTCGCGTGCCGCGTGTCTCGAGTGCGAGCTCGTTTATTTTCGTTCCTTCGTATCGCTCGACGCGTCATCGTCAATGGCACTCAATGACGTTCCTATACGAAGACGCGGATTGCAAATAAATTTTTATGCTAAAATAATATTACAGGCAGACTGAGAAAAAGTAGTTATAATAAAAATTACTATACCTTCTGAGGTTGAATTTTTTATACAGTATAGTAAAACATTTTTATATGATCCTGTATAGTTGCCACGATTCATGGTAATTATTACCATACTGAATATAAAATTTTACTGCATTGATATGGTAAAATAGCAGATACTATAGAAAATATCCTTCGAACCCCTAGAAAGTATGGTAATTTTAAGTACAATTTATTTTTCAGTGTAGAATACTCGATTTTTAATCGATTTTTCTCCATTCCAAATCGAATAACACAGTTTCATTATCGATAATATATTATTTTAAAGGAAATACGGAGAGACACGAGTGCGCCGCGCGATAAATTTCTTAGGTAAAATTGCAAAAGTTTTGCCGCGCGCGCGCGCGTGGATACTGAAAATTTTCTTTCACTCCCGTAAGAATTCTCGCTGGATCAAGATTTCGTACGTAAAATTGAGTTTTCGACTAGACTCTTGAAAATGCAAGTGAGTGGAATTTATCACGAGATAACGCTCAACGTTAAAAGCGCGCGAGTTTCGTTCCCTTCGATCGATGGGGAACGCCTAAGAAAAACAAGGAATTGGTATTAAAATCTTCCCTTTTCTTTCTTTTTGGCCATAAAATAGTAATATATTACACATGTTTATAGGAGAAAAAAAAGTAACACAAATCCAAAAACTTAAAAAAAACACCTTTAATTCAATCCCTTTTTCCATCGAACTTTTAATAAATAATCCTTCAACTATATACATATACAAATTTCCTTTGAAATTGAAAAAAAAAATTATTTCTTATAAAAAATTTGTCGCACGGAAAAAATATGAAATAAAACTGAACAAAAACAACAATAGAAACTGAAATTAAATTCAAACAAAAAAAAAAAAGAAAGAATGAAACTCGATACGGAATCAAATAATGCCAAAATAATAATAATAATAATAATAATAATAATAATAATAATAATAATAATAATAAAATTGCAGAGTATTTTTGTGGCTTTAGTATGATTAATGTCGTCGGATAAATTTGACGTTTGAATAGCGCTTTCTTCGGGTCGAAAAAAAGAGCAAACGGTGGGACAAAAAAAATAAGAAAAAGGCGAGTAAAAAAAAAAGAGGAAGAAAGATAAAAGGGGTACGAAGAGCAGCAGACGACGACGATTCCAGAAATGCGCGACGTCTGGAGTTTTATGAGCTGCGCCATCCAGACGTCGCGAAGCTCCGGCGCTCCGGTTGCTCGGTTTTCGCGCCACTTTGCCGCCCGGGAGAGATTTTGTAATATTTCGATGGGAGCGCGAGGCCGGTTGCGATTCGTATGAATAATAGATGACGCTTTGTTCGCCGTGGTAGGGAGCGGTAGGGATGGGGGGTGGGGGGGGGTGGAGACGATAGGAGAGAACGCGCGTGTTGATATAATTGAGTCGAGCGAGGCGAGCGAGCTTAACGTTCCGCCAATCCCGGCCGAAGGGAACGACGTTCTTGACTCGAATCGTTTTGTGTCAAGAGGCTAATGGCTCTAATGGCCGAGGACAATGTACTTTCTTTCCGTCCTTCGGCTCTAAGAGGATAATTGCTTTGATTGGATCGAAGCTGATCGAGTTATTGGCGGACGCGAATTTAAAGTGGACGGTTTTCAATGCGATTACGAGCGCGGCCAAATGTTTCGTTAAATGTTCGTTCAGAGCGCATTGTGAGTGAAAAGAATACAAATTTTACTGATGCATAGAGTTTACTATTATAGTTTGGGGTCATACTCCAGGACATCAAAGCATTATATTTGCCGTTTTAATGAGCTTTGTGAAATGTGATTATTGAAACTGGAAAGTAGTTTATTTTATGGAGAGAAAATATTTAATATTTAATAAAAATTATTGACATTAGTAAAGTGTCAATTTGTTGACAATTGTTCTTAGAAAGCTGACAATATATGTCAAAATGCTGATACTCTTTTTACTAACTAAGATAGTAAATTTTCAATTTTTTTTCAACTATATGTCCAGTTTACTAACTATGTTAGTAATTTTTATTAGTCTTTTCTCTCCGTGTAGACATAATATTGCTGATAAATAATTATAAAACGAAATAATAATGAGTCAAACTAGATTTTGACTCTGTGACAACTACAGTCTAAAAAATGACTACAATGTTCTATTTGACTTAAATAGAATCTAGTTCCCTCAAATAGTAATTTATTTCAATCAAATAGATTTCTAGATCTACCAAAAATATTCCATTTAATTCAAATAGCAATTTTCGTTCAGTATAGTAGACGGAACTAAATCTTTAATATACCATGATTATTTCACACAATGGGTGTTCCAATTTGCGCATCAAATAATCTGTGAGAAGTAAAATTTCATTCTTGGTATTTTCGCGGCAAAAAATGTCGCTTAACCAAACACTTTGCCCAAAAACGAATGTTTAGCGTTGCATTTATTTTTACGATAAAAAAAAAAAAAAGGAATCGGCAAAAACTTGCGCGTTATTTGTTGTGATTGTTCAATCTGAAATTGAAAACGACAAATGTACGATTTATGAAGACATTTCGGAATAAAAATACAACAGCATGGGAAACAGTTTCATTGTGTTTCCAACGTGATTATATTTCGAGTACTCGCTTTAGATTCAAATTTTTCACGCATAAAATGCTGCCAGGTGAAATTATTGTATTTTGTACTCTTTTTTTTTTTTTTTTTTTTTTTTTTTTTTT
>JABFPN010000911.1:0-36179 GCA_022817305.1 Leptoteleia sp. ZL-2020
TACGATTTTTAAGTTTTTGAATTTATAAAAAGTCTATTTCCAAAAATTACGTCGTACTTGAAAACCATAAATGAATTTATATACCGAATAATATTCTCCCAATGCCATAGAATTAACGTATTTTGGCCGATTTTTAATTTTTGTCCTTTAAACAATTATAAATAAAAAGACACTGACTCCGTGAATATAGCGCTGACATTTCACCTTAAATATATTGTCTTCTTACAAATTTCTTATAAAACTTTTAAATACAATTATTTATAAAGTAATTATAAAATTACAATTACAAAACATGTTATTAAGCATGTTATAATAAGAAAGCACAATAAACATTCACTCAATGACTTGCTAAGTAATCTTTATTTTATTATACTTAATATACATATATATATACACAGAGAAATTACATTAGAAACATTATATTATTTATTTCATGTCGTGTACTTCATAAAATTAACATTAAAAAATTTATTACTGTTACCCAAATTTATTGATACCTATTAATGATCAGTTAATAGTTTTTTCTAATCAATACCTACCAAACATACATTACAAATAATAAATAAAGAACCGCATACATTATAAGAATTCAAATAAATTTTTGCATTTAATTAAAATAAATATTTAACAATATTCATTGAAAACTGTCTAAATGTTTTTCCATTTCATCAACATGATGCTTATTTATAGTTTCAATTTGAGTAAAAAATGACTTTGCTTTATTTTCTATAAAAGCTTTTCGGAGTTGTAAAGCTTCTACTTTTTCTTCAAGCACTTTAAGATTATTATTTAGGTGGGTTAAATCTGATAATGGTTCCACGCGATTTTTTTTGTCTTCTATTTTAGCAATTTCTTTTTTAACTGATAGCTCCCTTTCAACATACATCTGTTTTATGCTTTCAGCTTGTTTCTCAATCTTCTTTTGATATTCCTTACGTTGTTCTTTTTGCAAATTTAGTTTCACTAGTTCGTCTTTCATTGATTGAATTTCATTTTTTAAATATTCATTGTTTGCTTGTACTGTTTCAAGTTTAACTATTAATTCATTATCAAATTCAGAAAAGAAGTTGATCTTCTCTTTTATTGTCTCAAAAAGTGATGAATCATTATCAACTAATAGTGGCAATTCTAAATGCGTAATGTCAGTGTTTGCATTGTGTTCGTTTTGATATATAATTCGATTGTATTCATTAATAGATTCTGACAAACTCTTTGTTAACTTTGTGTTTTGCAAATTCACGGTAAAAATTTGTTTATTCAATTCTGTAACATTGACCGCGATCTGATCATAATAATTTTTACTAGATGCAAGTTTCTCTAACATTTTATCTCTTTGCTCAACAGATATTGGTTGCTTACTTACTTCAATTCTAAGATTCTCAATTTCAACGTTTGCTTGTTTTTGTTTATCTACAACATCCCCTATCTCTTTTAAAATATCTCTATCCTTTTTCTCCAAAATCTCGATTTCATTTTCATGCGATTTGATAGAGCTATTCAGTTCTTCTTCATCTTTTTCTAATGATTTTAATAAACTCTTCAATTGCTTATTCCGTTCAAATACATCATTAAACTTTCTACTCTCTTCTTCATATGTACTCTTAGCTCTTGCAAGTTCATTACCTAATTTCTGTTTATTTTCTTCATTTATACCAAGTAACATTTCTTCGCTTTGAAAATATTCATTCATCAGTTCCTTTTCTTCCGCATATTTTTCCTCGTTCCATAATTCATACATTTTTGTAAGAATAGTATATTTCCTTCGATGATTTTCTATATCTTCATAAGTGGATCCTAGATAAAAAGTTAACATATAAATTAATTAATTTTAATCACAAATTACAATTGTAATAGATATACCAAATAAAATAATTTGTACATTTTTAATAAATCAATAATATTATTTGTAAAAAGTATTACCTTTAAAGGGGATTTCCATTCGTATTTGTTCATCCATTTTCATTTTTTGACGAGTTAAAATAGTCAACCAACTCAGCCACCCGAGAACGTAAGGCCATGCGTGTGGGGCATTTGCAGTTTTTAGCCAAGATTTATTAATCGCTCCCGGATAATAAAGCTTTTTTGCTATTGTTGGTATATAATCAATATAATTTGTCATTGTTAATATTTCAGGTATTTTAATAATTTGAAATAATGTATTTGTAGCATCAACAAATATTTTTAAAGTCATTGGTTTAAGACTGCCAGTATTATTATTTAGTACATGTAAATTGTCAGTATCTTGAAAAAAATTTTCAATTATAACGACCATTTCTGACTGGTAAATTTTGTCTTGAAGAGGTCTATTATCTTTTAAAGAACTTTGTGCTGCTATTGATGTTAAATTATGGCGACTCTTTCCTGGCGTTGCAGATGATCTTGACAGTTTCTGTGGCGTTTTACCTGAATAAAATTAAATAAATTATATTAATCAAATACAATTTTTTTGTAACACGTGCACGGAAACTGCCTTGTTTCCATCCTGTTTAGAAGATGGAAATCAGCTGATTATAGACGAGCATGGAAACTTGCTGGTTACCAAGGGGACATGGACAGAAAGTAATTATTTTCCACCCTAGGATGATTAGAGTTGAGTGTGAATTGGTCACAGCCAACTTCACATTTGTCTATAATCGCTGCTGCTCCATCGTTGGTGCATGATATACTATATTTTATTAGAAATATAATATGTTATGGACCATGGAAACAATTTTTTGCCTAACTAAAATTACTTTATATAATGTTAGAAACTTAATGTGTACGTTGATAAATAAACTCCAATTTCTTCTAAAGTGTTATATACTTAGGTTGTTTTCACTGCTTTCTTTTAATTTTTAATCAATTATAAGAATTATTAATCTACACTTGTTTTAAATAAATAATTATTATTCTAATCCTTAATAAGGATCACTAGGTGTTCAGGATCTAGCCACTGATCTTTGGTATTCAACAATTATTAAAATGAACTTTATTTAAAATTATATTTGTTAAGTATTGTTTATTTCTATTGAAAATGTGTACATACCTAAAGACATTTTTGATGCATTGGTTTTTGATTCACCAAAAGTGCTTCTTTTATTATTTCTTTTTGGAGAAACTGATTTGTGCCTCCCGGGTTCCACTGAATTCTTACCTAAAACTTAACATTGTATTAAATTTTTCTATTTCAACTTCAAATAAATTAGTAATTGTTACAAACATTTTATAAACAAATTTGTTATTAGTTTTTACCATAAATTATAATTTAAAATGAACAATTGTTTAAAGAACACTATTTAAATTATAATGTTAAAATTAATTTACTTGTTTAATTTGTTTTATTTTTATTTTTGCAAATAAAAGCTTTTGTAATATTTATTTATAAACATACCAGCTTTTACAGTTCCCCTTGAATCGTGGGATGAACTTCTCATCCTTGGTCTTGGAATGTGCGACTGTCTTCCCACTGAAGAACGATTTGGAGATTCTCGTGGCATTTTGAAATAATTAAATGGATTTTACAATTTAAATAAATAATGTTCCTTGTATTTTTTAAAGAGTAACTTCCTCACGTGGATTAACGAACAATCTACCACTCTATAATCACTAATTCGACTGCAGTTTTTAACGTACTAAGTAGTACGGAGTTTCAAATCAAATACTTTGTTTTATTGTTGATTAAAGGCACGTTTTTATGGTATACAAATGTGAGGTTGTTTACACTGAAATGTAATATAACTGGAACGTGCATTCATATGACAAAGGCCACGTTCCAAAATTGACTGGCAATATTGTGCATCTTCTTCTAGCTTGTTGGAATTTATATGTCTGTCTCTTTAACGCAGTACTGGCAGTCAAATTAATAGAACAATCCTAATACACTACAAGCCATCACTTTCGTCTTTCTGATGTTCTTCGGAGTCTTCTCTCACTTTCGTCGGAAATGTTCCGTTTGTTTCATTTTTGAAAAGCTATATCCTGTTCGCTGCTAACCAATAATAACTGAATATCGATGGCGGGAAAGTTAAACTTGTTTAATTGTATACAGCTTAAGGTAAGTTTACAACGAAACAACCGAATAGAAATAACCAATTATTTGGTTACTACAAGGGCTTGCAGTGTACTGGATTAGTGAGACAAAGATATACATTTCAATAAGTCAGAAAAAGACGCACAATACTGCCAGTCAATTTTGGAACGTAATCCACATAAATGATTTATTTACAAATTAAATAAATTAACTTAATTGTAATTTAATGCATATTTAATGGTATTTAATATTAATACGATGGATTTAATTTTAAATTAAGTCAAGTTGAGCTTGATTCCAATATTACGTTAATTTTATTTGGGATTTAAATTTACGTTAACTTAATTATTTATAAAATTAAAATTAATAACTTAAACAAAATCCCGATTACAATTCAGATTTATGTGACGACGTAAGAAAAGCGAGTTGAAAGTTTTCTATTGTAATTGCACACACGTGTGCGTCTCGTTTCAACTTGCGCGCCTGAATAAGGACGATCTTTCGGGCTTTTCGTGCAACATTCGCGCTGCACTTAGAGGAGCAGCGACTTTTGCCGACCTGTTTTGATCAGATGGTGATGCAAACAACGAGGAAACAATAAAGGATAGTAACGGTTTTAGGACGAGTCCGGGCCGTACTTTGCGTGTTTCCGCAATTTAAGTGGATAATGCCGCGACTTTGAGCGTGGCAACAACCGCCGCAGCGCACGACAAAATCGCAACATTCGTTTAAGGCCGTGCTCGTCGGGGCGACCAGTCGCATCGTTCGGGATTAATTGCAGTCGATTTGGTGCAACGATTCCAAGCCATGGCAAACGTGCGAAGGCCCCTGCACGCTGGCAGTTGGTACACAAAATTCGGTGGGTCAATTATTGTCATCCTTTCCCTTTGTTTATCAGACTGTCTTAATTATAGGCAGCCTCTAATTATAGAATCGCTCACATTTCCCGCAATCAGATAACACCAATTGATCAGTGTCAATGTTGCTAATCATCTTCTTGTGTCCTTGTTTATTTATTCTTTATTTCCACTCGTTTGGTATATTTACTTCTTTTTTAAAGCTTTTGTTTCTTGGAAAAAGTTGTTTTAATACATTAAGATAAGGCTTATCGATGAATATTGATCAAATGCAACATTTTCATAATACATTTATACAGTATTTTAATTTGAATGAAAATAGTGGGGGCAATTAAAATTTGAATTTAATGCGCAATCTCAGTACATTAGGAAAAATTATACTGGTTTGAACAAAGAGTTGGTTTAATTAGGTGAATTGTAAAATATGGCTTGGTAATACTTATAATTATGTCAACAATGAAAATAATTAGAATAACCCAGTTCCCTTTTAAAAAATTCACGAAAAAGTACCACAAGGAAGTGACACGTGGACATTTCTAGGAATATTATGTTAATATTATTTTAATATGAAAATAAACTCGAATTCCACAGATTTGCCTTTCACTTATTTGCTCTTCCACATATTTGCTACTTTTTCTTTCGTACATCTGATCAATGAGAGAAAAACACAAAACCCGCCAAATGTGAATAAGATTTAAAACAATGGAAATTGTGTATTGTTGTCGCGCAATGACTTTTTGCGCTGGAAAGTAAAATAATTATAAAAGTTAAAATATAAATATTTATTTTTAGGAGCTGAATTACATAGGCAACTAGAGGATTGGCTGAGTGCTGCTAGTTTAACTCATGGACCCGCAAGAGCTATTATATCTCCGTAAGATATATTTTAGATTAGTTATTAAATCTAATTATTTATCCACTTCGTGTTATAATTATTTATTTTTTGTTTTAGACATGCGGGTTATAGTTACTGCGGAGCATGTGCTGCCTTTGCATATCGCCAAATCAGCCCAGCAGTTGTGTAAGTTGACACTTTTTTAAATGGAAAAATATAAGAAAAAAAATCTTGGAAGATAATAATATTTGCATACAAAAATAGTATATTACCTGATGAGGAAAAAGGGGCTACTAAGCTGATACCACTTTTTTTCAATTTGAGTACAATATTTTATTCGCTGTGAAAGTGAAATATGTTGGTAGCTCGCAGAGCTACTAATACATTTTATTTTTAATGCTCATATTCAGAATGTACCTGATTTATTTAGAGTTCAATATTTAAAAACTAGTCTATCTGCATGTACATCAAAATACTCTGTTTTGCAAAATAAAGAAAAATTAATCAAATATACATATATTTGAGATATTTAAAAAATCACATTATGCAAATTACTCAGTTAATAAAGTCTGCTGGTGCGCAGTCGAAAAATATTTATTCTAGGTCCATCCCATCATGTAAGACTACCTGGATGCGCACTTACGACTGCGCAACTTTATCGCACACCTTTGTATGACTTGATAGTTGATACAGTGGGTACGTTGTAAATATACCTGCTAATAGTATACTATGTAACTAGGGAGGAAAGTTGAGGATTGCGAACGAGTGTGATGTATCAGTCAAAGACTTATAAGATCAAGACTGTCCATGATCCGAAGCTCTCTTTTCTATCTGAACACGATATTTTTCGCAAAAAGTGTAAGGAGAGCACTGTTTTTCATTCACATATAGTAGTGAAGAAACATTTGGTTACTTTCTTCCCACTTAATAGTGGTGAAAAACAGTATTTTCCATGCCCAGTTTGTGAAAATAAAAGTTAAACTTTAACATTTTGAAAAATGAGATAAAGAAATTAATAATTAAATCATTACTTTTTTTCTTTATATAATATACAGTTTGCAAGGAACTTGAGGGAACAGGTTATTTCGAGTGGATGGACATGCAAACAGATGAGGAAGAACATAGCATTGAAATGCAATTACCCTATATTGCAAAAGTTATGGAAAGGTTAACATCAACAGTTTACATTATTTTCTTTTACTATATCCTAAACGAGTTTGAAAACCCCACAAAAAATTGAAACAAAAATTTCATTGCTCAAAACGTTTATAAATTTTTGTTTTAAGATAATATTTTAATGCACTTTTTCTCTGTCTGCTTACAGTATCAATGAAAAGAACTTAATTTTTAAATTATTTGGTAATTTGACTTCAAACATTAAAATAAATAGCTTTATAAATACATAATACGATTTGCATTCATTCTACTTTAATTTAAAAATAAGTTCAAACGAGCTACCAGATGTATAAATAAATGTGATTTGCAGTAACAATAACTTTACTGTGATCCCAATTTTGGTGGGATCTTTAACTCCAGAAAAGGAAGCTGTGTACGGAAGAATTTTAGCGCCTTATTTAGCAGATCCTCAATGTTTATTCGTGATTTCCTCGGATTTTTGCCACTGGGGACATAGATTTCGTTATACTCATTATGATCGATCCTGTGGACCGATTCACAAATCCATTCAAAATCTTGATAAGATGGTTATTATTTATTTCCTAACAAATAATTCTGTACATATACGATGTTATTTACGAAATGAAGTTTAATTATTCATCTTTTTTCAATACAGGGAATGGACATAATTGAGTCATTAAATCCTGCGGCTTTTACGGAATATTTAAAAAAATATAGCAACACAATTTGTGGTCGTCATCCGATTGGAATTTTATTACAGGTACAATTTGTAATATTTCACAATTGTGAAACACCTTCATTCGATTACTTTTTCTTGTATAATAAATACGTTTTTATTTACAGGCCGTCCATTGTATGAAAGCAAATAGTAATGGTCAAAAAATGAATCTCAAGTTTCTGAAATATGCTCAAAGTAATCAATGTAACAATATGAATGACAGTTCTGTGAGCTACGCAAGTGCTTCCTTGGTCTTCGAGTGATAATGTTTATTTTATAAATAAACACACAGGGAAGCAATTATCTTTCGAGAAGTTTTATATTATAGAAATACATAGAAAACAATAACAAATTTATATATTTTTTCGATTTGAAGAACGTACTTGACATTTAGATATCAACATATATGAATATGTTGTTATCTTCAGGTACATATACAATTTATATAGACCTGTCTGTATTTGCCTTACTGTCTAGTATTTGACGTAAGGAATATTATTTATTTATTTATTTTCACTTATCTATTTAAATAGATAAATAGTATAACTATCGCAACATAGTGGATAACTAAATTAGGACCTTATGTTGTAAAATTTAATTTCAGACTCTACTGAGAAATTGAAACAACGAATCTCCAAATTATTACTTTTCTTTCGTCGTTAACGCAAACACTTGACCTTAGTATATAATTCAAAACTTCTCGCAAGGTACTTTAAAATAATTGTCCCTCTTATAGAAGATTGTATTGTTTATGTAACAGTTATACATAATCTCTTAATGTTGGATATTCAGTGCAAAGGCTCAATCATAAAGACTGGAGCGAAGAGAGTAAAACGAACAATCGAATTTAAAATATAAAACAAATAGAAAGAGTAAAAGTGTGAAATGAACGATAAAATTAATCATTGATTACCTGGCGCTATTATCGTTAACATTATTATTTTTTATAAGGAAAATTATAAGTAATAATAGGATACTAATCCAAGATCATTTGTTTCATTTATTCTCGATATACACTCTTGATGTTTAAAGAAAAATTAATGCAATTGATTTCAACAGTAATGTGGAAATCAGATGTTAATGTAATGTTGATTTGTTTCATGCTACGTACAGAGAAGTCAATAATTTTCCGAAAAATAATCAGTAATTTTTCTTCAATGATACAATTATTTTGAACACTATTAACAAAAGTAGATACGAATTATTGTAATCTGACGTTTGTAATGTCAATGCAACATGCTTAGAAATTAATTGTCAGTATCGCGACATTGTGGGTTCTCTTTATTTTATTTCTTTATGTGTATAATCTAGGATAAATTATTCTTGAGCAAAGATACAGAGTATGTATATAAAAGGCCTCTTCCGACAGTACTTGCCGGTACTATACTTATACATTCATACTTAAATACACCGTTAATTTCTTTACGGCGATACATCATGCATTTCTTAAAGTTCACGAAATTGAGAGACAGGTTCTCGAAGTAAAATAAATTGTACGAAAGACTGACTTTTGATCCACGACTGCAGAACGCAACAAACTTTTTCTTCATCTCTCTCGTTTCTCTTAAACCATTATCCTTTAAGATTTTCTCATTTCAATGTTATTTTTAATTTTATCTTGTTGGAAATTTTATTGTTGTTTAAACGTATGATATTGTTAGAAATGTAATTTCGTATACAAAAGATAATGGAAATTTCATCCTTTGTTTTCCCAAGTGATTTTAAGTAGATAAATTTTTAGGGAAAACCAAGGAAATAGTTATATTTAACGGGTTTTAATTTTATTTTTAATTTTGAGTACTTCTAGATAACCAATTAGTAAATAATCGATGATTTAAAGTGATTTAAATTTGTTAAACTTATTATTTAATACACGAAATTGTAAAAAAAGTTCACTATCAGATATTTGATTTATATAAACAAATTTAATTAAAAAATGATACTCTTGAATGTTAATTTTTTGACGAAAAAGAATAACAAACGAACAAAGAAATAAAACGACGGATTAACACCAACGAGTACGATTTGTGAAACCAAAAAAAAAACAGCGAGTGTGTTGAACACGATTAATAGCAGCGTTTAAATATTTTGCCGTTAATTAATGTAACGCGTTCATTAAACTAAGTCTCTTGAAATAAAAGCTATGAATGAAATCGGACAAAGCGTATATACAATAAAGTAAAAGCAACAATTAATAAAGTAAAACGTAAAAAAAAAAGAAAAACCAATTGTGATAAATGAGATTGTATAACAGCGAACGTAAAATGTAGCCTATGTTTGAAACACTTAGCAATCAGCGAAATAAAGTATTTTACTTTATTAAAGTATATTTACTTTATTAGAGTATAAATCGTTTCGCCACAATCTCGTTAATCTCTATTTTCCTGTGCAAACGACGTAATGTAATTAAACGAATAGACACATTTTTGGATACAAAACTACCTCACATTTGTAATAAAACGTTGAAAAAGAGGATAACTGCGTGCGATAATACAAACTAAACATTTTCTTACATATTGATGATTCTTGGTAAAAAGTATTCAGCTTTAAATTGATACACAACTCATTAGAAAGTAGCAATATAAATCGTTTTAGTAATTAGACATTTATTTCTCACATTACTTAATGCAAGTTTATAAAATGTAAGCGATAAAAATAGTAAATATCAGGGTCATTAAGCCCTCCCCCCTTTGTTTTTTTTAGCGTAAATTAATTGAATGATTTTTTGTCAGTATTTTTTGAAGAATGCAAAAATCTTTTATAAATTTTGTTAGAATGTAATAGCGTATTTTTTTATAGCAATACTTTTTATTCAAAACAATATAACTTTTTGTTTATAATTTGAAAATGAATAGTTTTTATAAGAAACATCAATATGTTACACTAAAAAAATATAAAGCGAATTATTATTTTATTTTCAAAAAGTAATAATAATAAGATGTAAATAAAAATTACCATACTATATGCCCCTCCTACATCGCGAATACTTGTAGAATTTATATTCCCTAGAAGAAAAGCAATAAGAAATGTTTGACAAAATTCTATTATCAAGATATGCTTTTGAATTTTGCTCGATACAATTGTATATTCATATTTTATTATTATTGTTTTACATCATTGTTATTATATTTGTTTAATATCGATGTAGGACTGCGTTGTTATAAAGTATGGTAATAAGTATGCGTATTTATTTTCTTCTTTTAGAGAGTATGCCTTTTTATTCAAATAAGACCTTTAAAATTTACAGATTAGGGATAAAAGAAGAAAGTATTACTTTGGTTTTTCATGATCTGAATGAAAACTTAGTACCCTGTAAAAAATGTTGACTTTGAACTCAATAGAATGAAATTGAACTTGTTCGTTTTTTCAAAAAGTTTCATTTTTCAGTACCATAGTATATCCGGCGTTTACTAGAAAGTCTAGTACTTTTTATAATCCTTTTTTTCTCGGTGTAAATGCAGCGTTCAACAAATTCTCAAAGTCATAAATGACATCTTCTCTGGTGACACAACGAAATGTTTGTCTGTCTTGATTATTAAATTGACCTTATATTTGCATAAAAGAAAATGCCGCATCATCGACTTCTACATTAACTTATACTACTGTGGTATTATTGTCCTATACACCCACGGTTCGCTCTAAACCAACTGTGCCATGTGATTCACTTGTTAGCGTAGATCAATTTATCGCGTCTTATGATTTCCGTCCATTACTAGTAAATTTTACAACAATTTGGTGATCTTGTTCAAGAGGACGCACTTTTTTCTCAATGTAATAGTCCAAGTTATAATTTCTTAGCAGTGTACGTACATTCAGAAAATGTTCGGTTAATGTTAACGAGATAATTTTGTTAATTATCTGCGGTGCAATTGTAGAAATTCGACAAAACTGCTCAATTTGGAAACAAATTCAGACTCATGGAACCAAAGTATTGCTTTATTAGTCATTCCAAATCTGTATCCACATATATATATTTGTTCGTTTCAATTTCAACCTTATAAAAGCATTAACAACTGCACGTTGTTAAGTTAATTGAATTTCATTTTCAATTAAATCAATGTCACTTTAATAGGTTGATTCAACTTTATGCGAGAGATGGATATTGTACAATTTCACGCGAGCGTGATACTTTTGTCACTTTGTGAAACAGATTGAATTTCGTTACGCATCAAAAGGGCATATTCTAACAAATACACGGTTCGATCATTGGAATTCATTTTCGTGTAGAATGCACAATTGTTAAATCTCAAGAAAGATTGCACGGATTCGCGCGGTTTTACAATTTGTAATGTATTTTTAGCGTTAACTTTAGTCCACTGCCCTTAGTTTTGCACAAATGATTCCAGCGATTAATGTATACAGATTTCGATGTGTTCGAAAATGATTCCTTTACGAGCAAGAGGACGATTGTTTCAAGATTACAAGAATCTTATTCCCGCAATCCAGCAACCAGTCAGTTTTCCCTAAAATTACATATAAATTTAAAATATCGCTTCTGCAATGATTACTTCTATGAAGATTCGACAAACTTATTGAAGGAATTATGGGGCTCTGCTTAAAATTGAATCGTATTTCGAACACGTCAAGAGTCACCGCTATAATTGTACCAGTTACAGAACGAAATAAATTCACAAATACGTGCTTAATTCAAGTTGTCCGTTTCAAATAATAACCCTGGAATATTTTTTAATGTTTTTGATACGATTTAAAATTTTTTTAAAGTTCTTAATAATGTTCCACAATATTACAATAATATTCCTAATATTATTGTAATATTATGGAAATTATTTAAGCTGCAACATGCCATTTTAAGGTTTTTCTCTTTGACGCCAATACTGGCAGTCAGTTTTAGAACATGCCTTATATTTGTATCTAAATTTTTTCTTCAGTTACAAACCTAAATGGAAAAAGAATACAATGCGCACTAGTCTATGGCACGTTTCAGCTTGAATAATTTCTTAAATTAAAAAAGGACAGACAATTCCATTCATATAAATGCATCCTTTTTTCAATTTAAGGAACTGTTTAAGCTGGAACATTCCAATAAATTCATCCTTCTTCCAATTTAAGAAATTATTCAGGCGGGAGCATGGCCACTATTCCCCGTCGAATTAGCGCGCTTTCCACTGGCGCGCAGAGTTGGCAATATTGACGCGTAATGGCCAATGAAAAAGAAATACCCATCGATTGCGTCAACCTTCGGCGCACTGCGCGACTCAGCGCGACTATCGTGTAAATAAGTGTCGAACATCTGTCATCGCACCAAACAAGCCGAAACAATCTCGGGTACTGCAACACTGTCATGGCATCCGTTTCGGTGATTTGTTGAGAAAGCAAAGCGGCTACGCGATCAAAGCCAACACGCACAATATAACGCTGCGCTGACACGAAAACAGCGCCGAACGACGGTGTAAACGCAACAGCCAAATACTAGGTAATTCGCAGCGGACAATCGTAACGGTTTGGTCAGGTCGAGGGCGAATGTTCGTTCCGTTCGTTTCCGTCCGATATCGCCCTCGCATAACCTTTGCATTGAGGTTTCATAATTCGCAACGCAACTTTAACTTTCTAATTAATCACTCTTGCGGTCTTTTCTTTTCGTACAACTTTTTTACATAAACAACAAGAAAAATAAGTAAATATAAGAAATAAAGCCATACGTCTAACGTACATATTTTTATTGGGAAATGTCTTGGTACACCTAGGTACACGAAAGTAAGTTTAATAGTACACTCGAATGTATGAAATAAATTTAATTCTTCGTTTGATTTAATCTATTGGAGTGAAAATAAATTCTGATGTTTAAGTGGAAGTTAAAAATTTTAAGTTTGACTCACTTGTTGACTCAGCAGTGACTTTTGATAGTTTCTAATGAAATGTAGAGTAAGTACGATATTCAAAGGAAGTGTTACACAAAATAAATTTAAGTGTTTTCTTTTGATATAGTTTCGTTAGATATAATTCTGTGAATTTAAGGTTACTCTCGTTAACACTTAAACTTGATATATTTATTACTGCATTTCCTATTACTTTTAAATGTACTCATATTCTGTGATACTTAAATGCTTATTCATTTGTATTATTTTTAGTTACAGAGATTTAAATTTTTCACTTGTTTTTAACTAATCATCATTTACGCGTGACAGAACTAAATTGATATTTTCTTTTTGAATAACAAACCAAATAATGAAATTAAATGAAAATGAAAATTAAATAAAACTGAAATAACGCTTTTTTACGTTTACATTTTTTTACATAAGAAATTTTATTTTTCAGACTAAGAGAGTATGAATATTCTTTAAATCTATTTTATCTTATAGTAGTATCAGCTAATTGTTACATAATAATTGTTTACAAGTGCTTTTATTTGTAATTAGATTCAAGTTCAAAGGTGGCTTTTGTGTAATCAGAGATTAATCAGATTCAGTCAAAAGTTGTCTAAAAAAACTGACTATATAAAGAGGTTAAAACTCAACATTTTGATACTTATTGATAATCTTGTATGATTATGATTAAGATTTATATTACAAAAATATATTATTTTGGACATTAAAGTATGTGAAAGCATTTTGTATTTGAATTAATAAATATAATCATTTCCATCAATTCATTAATACTTTAACACATACTATAATTTAAGTTAAAACACACTATAATTATTCATCAGTATAATATTACTTTATATTGCAAAAATGTAAAACATGAATTAATATCTAATTAATTAAATCAAATCTAATTAATTAATTAAATAAAAAAACGGTTCAATAAACTAATATTAAAAATCCACTGACATTTTTTTCAAATAAATAAACTATCAAATACAAAAGGATAGAATATAAAAGACAGTTTAATTACAGGAAAAGCATTATGAGTTCTGGCAGACCGATAAAGTGTGTGGTTGTAGGTGATGGGACTGTTGGTAAAACATGTATGCTAATATCGTACACAACCGACAGTTTTCCAGGAGAATATGTGCCTACAGTGTAAGTATACAATTCAATGACTATCACAACTACAAGTATCTTTTTTTTATTTCTAGCGTTGCATCACAGTCATTCATTCTTATTTCTACCTTATCTTTCTCACTATTAAGATAGAATATAATGTGAACGTTTTGGATATAATTTCAAAATATAGTAAGAAATATAATTTAGTTTGTTTACACTCATTCTTTTTTAAAATTATATATTTCATTCTTAGTGTTGCGATGCAAGAAATCTATTAATAGTCTGAGCACTACCAGAAGACACAGGAAGTAATTCATTTTAGATTTTCTTTTTACAGTTCTTTGGTCTTCATACGATTTATAAATAAACCTTAAACCCGTCAAAGCTCAAAACTTTATAGTTGTTTAATACTTTATTAGTATTTTTTTTATTTTGACAATTGACTTAATCTTGCAAAATTTTTTGTTTCCATATCTCTTCTTTTGTTAATAAATAATTGCATTTCCTCTATGCATTTATGCAATAAAGTAAATAAAGTGATGAAAGTTTGTATATTTAAAAATATTAATTTAATAAAATTTGCTGCATAAATATATATAAAGAAATATCTAAGAAATTCATTACAATTATTTTTTGTAGTTTTAATTTCTATTCTTTTGTTAATAAATAATTTGACATTATTATTAATAGTAACAATACCTTTTAATGTATGTTGATTCATTTTTGTTATCACATATTAATATTTCCAAAATTAATGACTATATAACAATTTTTTTTTGCAAACATTCAGTATCTCATTTAATTATCTTGGGTAATGAAAGTCATAAATCATTATTATACGATGTCATTAGAAATTGAAATGTGTTTTTTGCAGTTTTGACAATTATTCTGCACCAATGGTTGTGGATGGGATTCCTGTAAGTTTGGGACTGTGGGATACAGCAGGACAGGAAGATTATGACAGACTGCGTCCACTGTCGTATCCTCAAACCGATGTATTCCTTATATGTTTCTCAGTAACAAGTCCCTCTTCTTTTGAAAACGTCACTAGCAAATGGTACCCAGAAATAAAACATCACTGCCCTGATGCACCAATGATTCTTGTCGGCACAAAAATTGATTTAAGAGATGACCGAGAGACACTTACAAGTTTACTGGAACAAGGGCTAAGCGCGGTCAAGCGTGAACAGGGTCAAAAGCTAGCTAATAAGGTTAGTAAGGAAAGAAGTAAATTTTTTTTGCATTTTGTGGGATATTATAAAGTAGTTTCTTTATTTGTTATATTTAGAATTTTTTTATTTAAATTCAAACGAATGAAACTCTATTTATATATATATTAGAACGATAAAATACATTTAAAAGGAAACAAAAGTATTTGATTGAAAATTTAAAATGATCTTTGACATCTTATCGATAATGCAATTACTTATGTATGTATTCACTTATTAATTTTAGATTCGCGCTGTGAAGTACATGGAATGTTCAGCTTTGACACAGCGCGGCTTGAAACAAGTGTTCGATGAGGCGGTCCGTGCAGTTCTCAGACCAGAGCCACAAAAACGCCGACAAAGAAGGTGCAGTATCATGTAAACAAGCGCAACAAGCGTCAAGGACACTCATCTCAAATAGGTATACAGGTGCACGCGAAATTACCAAATCAGAAAGCAAAAGTTGCGTCACACACTCTGCCAACTATTGTTTCCGACAAGCATCTGGGAATTCAAGAATCAATAACTTCAAATAGTGGTACTAACTTAAGCAAATCATAGCACAAATGTAAACAAGATCGAAGATCAGCCGTAGATCGACTGGTCATTTATCCACCCAACGAAATTCTTGTTTTCCGAAATATTTTGAAACTTGCATTTTTTAGTTTATAAGCTCGAACTTATACGCGTATTTATCGAGAATCGAAAAAAAGGAAGTGCTGAAACTTTGAGCGTTTTAAATGTTCATTCTTGTGGAACGTCTTTAACAACAAGCAATTTTAATAACTCTCGCGAGTTTTACTGCGTTTGGAAACAGTGTAAATGGATAACAAAGGAACAGCGATAAAAGTCCCCCACCCTTTCACTGGTCTAGTGACTCGTTCGTTTAGTTTCTAGTGCCATAAGACGACGAAATTACACCAAGTTGATCATGACAGTAGAATCGCGTTTGTTAAATAGCAAACAAACACGCAAACGAACGTACAAACGTTTGCGTTATTGAACATAACGAATAATGTGATCGATTATCATATTCTCAAAATACCAATTTTACTGCCACACCATGCAATCGTATACAATCAAAACGACAGCGCTGACCAAATTTGGTAGATTTTTAAATATTGCAGCTATGTAGATGTTCTACAATTGTATTACAAAGCAAATTTTTAAACCTCAATTTTCAATGAGGTTCAAATTTGCGACAGTTCTTTTTTTTTTTTTTTTTTTTTTTTTTTTTTTTATTGAAACGTAAAATTTTCTTTGATCAATGAGTATATTTCTATGGATATGAGTTCGTGGATTCAAAAATGAAATTTCATTGATGTTATGCAATTGAATGTATTATTACATTGTAATTCCGTGCAAGTCTTTGGTTGACTGAGTCGCCATTTTTAGAATTTGTTGAAGATGGAAGTTTTGCGATTAGAAAATAGTTGCAATTACGAGGGGCATTATTTGCGAAAGATATTTTGAAAGAAAACCAACAGTAGCGCCTGTTTTTCGAAGACTGATAACGCATTCAAAAGTTGCATTTGAGGATTTAATAGTATTAATGAATTGAAATATTATCTCTACAATTATGTTTTCTACATATCTCAGTAGCTATGTTGAAATATCTTACCGCTGTTTATGAAACTTAACGAATATATTTGAATTTTGACCAATTGACATTAACGCAATTCTACTCAATACGTAATAGAAACGATTTTGGAGTAAGGATGTAAAATGTAACTTTTATTAATCTATAATTTACAAGAAATGCGTAGAAATTCTAATATAATAATAATTATTTTATTTAAAAAAAAGTTAAAATTTCTTCTTAACAATTTTGTTATATTTTATATATAGCATAAAGACTTGGCGATCAATCGTATAAAAACATGAGCCTAACTTGCTTTTTTGCAAGATTTTAGAAAAAAGTTTGCCAGAAACTTATTTAACTTATAACTTAAATAAAAATATTTTTATGTAATTTTATTAATAATATTTATTATTTTCAACATATGTTACTTAAATTTCTTATTTTATTATTTTATTACTTTTTAAGCAAGTAACGATTTTAATTAAAATGTTTATTACAAAATAACTGTAGAGATGATAGCTATAAAAAGTATATAAATATTGCTGGTTCATATGCGGCAGTATATATTAATAATTGTAAAACAAGATACTACATTGAGTCAGTTCTACTTCAACGAAAAAACTTTTTATACACTTTTATTCATTTTAGACTAATTTACTCGTTTTACATATACAAATTGTTTTTATATTTTTAGTAATATAGGTAAACAATCGGAACAAATAAAAGCGATACATGGGTACTGTATTTACTTAATGATGTATTCGCAAAGTCCTTGTATTCTACTGATAATGATTTTTTTTATAATCGTTAGACTTTATTAGGTAACCTACCGACTAATTCAATACTTGACAATTCAATAGTTTTATGACTCCAAATATTATGGACTCTCAACTATTCCTCATTAACAGCTTACTTTTTATATATAAAATATATAAAATTTAAAATATAATAGAATAATAATAACAATAACTTGGACAGTTAGGTAATTAATTTCATATGAATTCATTCGGTTATAAAACTAACATGTTCATGTGAAGAAGAAAGTTGTGAGTCAAAATTGCGTTGGTCAAGTATACCACTTAGTTATATAATTGACATTTTCGTTTGAGTGAGACTTTTGCGAATCAACTTTTTATACTCAAAAATTTGACCCTCTTAAAAATGAAGTATTACTACATAGAATAACTTACAGAAACATAGACGGTAAACGATTATACTTATATGCTGTGATTCGTTTATTGTAGATATTTCTGTAATTTTTAATATGTATTTACATGTTGTATACGTCGTTTTAAACAGGGAAAATAATAATAACGGTTTATCCACGAAAGTAAAAAAAAGTATTTCGAAATGAAACAACGATCACAAGATTCCTCACGGTGTATTGTATTTCGGGATAGTACTGAATAATGAAACGTTTTCGAAATACAAAATGTAAACAATATTTATTTCATTAATTATACCTTGCAAATATTTACACTCGACTTCCACATGTTTGCTTTTCTTTTGGTACCGGAAATTTCCACACATTTGCCTTTCCAGCGCAGAAAATGTGCTTTTCTCTATTTGGTCAGATTTCATCAAATGCGCGGAGGAGAAAATAAATGAACAGCAAATGCGTGGAAGTTGAGTGTACATAAATTGCTTTTTTATATATTCAATTTTAAAGACATTTCATTCTTCAGTTCTATCATTTCGGATTATTATTCTGACAATTGCCTAATGAACTTTCGAGCTTTGTACATTGTGTGCGATTAAAGATGGTCGATTCCCCCTACTCTTTGAGTTCTTAAACGACTTTTCACAGCACAGCAAATTCCTGATTTAGTTTTCTGATCAAACAATTTATAATTGAACTTGAATTATGTATTACCGTTGAATTAAAATGTCGCGTTCGTCCATCTTTAAATAGTTGATCAAATAATAACTGAGTTTGTCGGACACTTGTAATTATTATGTGCGATTGTTTAAAGTTTAACAATAAATGTGTAGAATATTTTAAAAGTCATTATAAAGCAAATCATATATAAAGATTAAAGGCAAAGGTATATATAAAATTATATATTTATAATTAAGGCTACACTGCTTGCAGCTAACAATGCAATCTAAAGGAATTGTCGCCTGCAAAATGATAATGGTACTATATTTTGTTTTACGACGAAACATCGCAACACGCTGTGAACCAAAGCTAACGATTACAACGCGATTGATTGTATGTTCTAATTGTGAAATGCTTTTGCTAAATCCGCGAACAAATAGTAAAATATTCTAGTCATCCCGAATCTGCTTATTAATTCTTCTTTTTTCTTCGTTTATGATTCGGCTACTTTAACGTTTGATTTAAAAGAACTTTGGTCTTGATTTGCGCGCGAGATAACGAAGGAGGTATGATAAAGGAAGTTGAACTAGTGTGGAATGGAGATGTCAATTTAGATTTTAGAAGAGAAGGGGATAAGCGAAGTTAGGGAAGGCGAATTATGTGTATAAAATTTCGATAGATGAGAAATATATAATATAAAAATATATATGATATGTATATGTGCTAAGAAGTAACACGAATTGTCAGTACATTGCGAAATACGACGTTAATCTATTTTCATAAGATTTTATGTAAATTCAGTAATTTATTGAGGCAGCGTAAGTGGGTTTCATTCCTTTTTTGCGTCAAGAGTCAAACACTATTATTCCTATTCATACTAAACTATTTGATAATAAAATTGATATTAGCATTTAAGTACACAATTGATAAGTAGATCTTATGTTAGAAATAAGATTACATATAATAACTAAATTAAGTTTAGAGTTTGCAAATATATGTCTGAATAATTTTAAATACGCCTGAAAAAGTGGCTGAAAACGTAAATTTTTATGTAGTGTTATTGTTCGCACTGCAAGCCATATAAGATTTTACAAGCAGAGTGAAACTAGTAAATGTCTATACATTTAAATAAATGTCTAATTAATTGCATAACATTTTTAATATACACAGACAACTTTTGTACATCTTTTAAATGAACAACATATTTTTGTGTATGTATTAAAAAATTGATACACGTTTTAAATAAGTGTATTGAAGGTAATTTTTGATTTGATTCATAACCGTTGTATCAATATTCACGCTAAAAAGTCAAAGAACAAATATGTCTAATATAAGATAAATAATCTAAGATTATATTTCTAATATAAGATTGTCTGAATTATATTTTAGGTTTAATACTTAATGGAACATCAAAATTTCAATATATATCTTCAGTAATAAAATGTGGAATTGAAATAAATTAGAAATGATATACATTTAGAATGAAAGATTAATCGTTTATTACTAGATTAGGGTGTTTTCAAATAAAAGTTTTTAAAATATAAATTATCAAATTCAGATGACGTACGCCAAACCTATCACATTGGGATAATTTCGTTCAATTAATTAATATATATTTTATTGCGAAGTTCTTCTTAATTTGTGCAATTCAATTTTAAAGTAAGATAACAATCAAATTATGTAGTATTTGGGAGTAAAAAATCCCTTTATATATTGAATAATGTTCTGATATAGGATTGACACACGTTAGTTGAAATTTTAATCGTATTTAAAAAATTCTAGATGAAAACACACTGACTCTGTAAATATAACATTCATATTACAAGTCATTAAAATTTTTTAGATAAAACCAAAAAATAATTATTAATTTGTTTAGAAAATAATATATTTGAATTATATAATATTATTTGAATTTATGTTTAATATAATCAATTTCTCATTACATTTAAATAAACAATATTTGAAATTTTGATTTTCATTTGTCTTTTGTCATTTAATATTATACAATGCAGTTAATAATTAAAACATAATTGTCAGTTGCTTGTAATTTATTTATTAATTAATTTTGTAATTAACGATAACAACGTGTAATTTTGTATTTATATTTCTCTGTTAACCTTTCTGTAATTAAGAATTAAAATAATAGCACACGTTATTGTTCTATAAAATTAAAGTTTTTGTTTACTAACAAGTTCATTAGATTAAAAATCCAAATTATTCCCGACAACTTTTTTAACGCGAAAGACCCAAGTGTTATTGCTTTTAATATAATTTTTTGTGCCATGTCGTGCAAAAAAGTTTAAGGACTCTTACGCTGCCAGCAACAGCGGACATCAAAGTAATTGTGGTGGCCTGAAAGTTTGATTTTTTTTTATGTAGTATTCTTACAAGATGTGATAGGCGTAAAGAAAATAAAAGAGCGTGATTTGAAATGTGTAGGTTTTTTACGTGACGTCTAGAGGATTTGTTGTCATCATTATTCCTTCTTTTTCATACGTTGTAATTTGACAAACTTTTTGAAATAAACTTTATGCGATAAAACTTCCTTTGTCATCATTAATGCGGAATGTTATGCAAAATATAATTCATTAAACTAAAGTATAATTGGATGATAAAAAGTATGTAAATGTATTATTTCTACGAAATTAGTGTATTTTCAATTTACAATATAGTTAATTTTTGGGTTTGATAAGAAAAGTACCTTTTAGAATCAGTCATTGGATTACAAAATTATTATCCATTTTATTTTTATATATATTTTGTAGAAAAACAACAAAAAGCGATGTGAATTGGTTTTAAATATCACGAAATGTTGGTAAAAAATTCCTAATTCACACAACTTTTCAACAGTCTTTTTCAAAAATTATATTTATTTAGATATCAATATTTTCCCGATGCTAAATAATGTCTGTCTGGTTATTATGTTACAAAATAATTATTAGTATTAGTTTAAATTGAAAAGACACTAACTCCGTGGCAGCAGACCTTAAGGTGACCCGTAAAGTCTACTGACACGGAGTTAGTATCTTTTATAATCAATATTTAATTAATTTATATTTGATTATATGCAGACCAGTGTTCCATTCTGTGGATGCGGGAGTACAATTGAATTCAATAATTAAAGCAATTTAATTAAATGGTTAAAGAATAGTGATTTCTACGATTTTTTGTCGTCGTCTGTTCTAAAGAAAGTAGTAGAAATCACTATAATAAAATCATACTCCCGTGTCCATAGAATAGCGCTCTAATCCGCATATCATAAAATATAAATTAATTAAAATTTTATTACAAAAGACCCTAACTCCGTTAAAGCAGACTTTACATATCATCTACCATTATTTTTAGTACGTTCCAAATCCACTAGTGTTGCATTCTATTCTGCTAATGTTCCCTAGACCCGGTATGGCAACTGATATTAAATGCATGTACCGCAATTGTAAGGTTGGAAATCAAATTGCGAGAACGAAGTTAATTATTTATTACATATGATAAAAAACATTTTTTCAACAATAGTTAGTTTAATATTAATTTATATATAGTATTTATAGTGCATTTGTTGGAAACATTATTTAAACAGAAACAATTAATGTACGCGTACATTAATTCATTAAATTTATTGTCAACAAGTAACAATGGTTATAGCAAGGAATTTATGTAAACAATGTGTTAGGAAACAATATCGTTTTATGAGCACAAAGCCAAAGGAAACCCCGGCTGAATATTGCTTAAATTTAGTACGGTAATAAAAGACAGCAATCATTACTACCAGTAAACAATTTGTTTTTGAATTGATCAATTGCATTATTACCTGATTTTTTAATTTGCATTATAAAGATTTTTTTAATTTAAATTACATAATTACAAGTAATTTTATTGCAGGAACAATGATTACGAAAATTTTTTATGCACTTTACTTTTACCTAATGAAATTAAATCAACCGCGTTTGCGATCAGAGCGTTTAATGTTGAGGTAGCTCTTGTTGAAGATCGGATAAAAGACAAACAAATTGGTATGATGAGAATGAACTTTTGGAATAAGGTCATTGATAATGTTTATAATAAGAAACCTGCAAAAATCCCTATTGCATTAGAATTAACTAGGGTGAGTCTTTGATTTACTTTAAACAATACTTTCGATATGTTCATTGTTTAATGTACAAATTTAAATGTTTGCAGGTATTACAAAATCATACATTGTCGAAAGAATATTTTAAACAGTTAATCGATGCTAGAGAATATAAATTAACCGCTTCAAAATTTGTAAATATAGATTCTGTTGAAAAGTATGCGGAAAATTCTGTATCACCTGTGTACTATTTGTTACTGGAATCAAATAATATTACTATTGACAGTAACATAAAATTGTTTGCTAGCCATGTTGGTAAAGCTCAGGGTATTGTTACAT
This sequence comes from Leptoteleia sp. ZL-2020, assembly GCA_022817305.1. Classification (NCBI taxonomy): domain Eukaryota; kingdom Metazoa; phylum Arthropoda; class Insecta; order Hymenoptera; family Scelionidae; genus Leptoteleia; species Leptoteleia sp. ZL-2020. Next base: position 23,518 of record JABFPN010000911.1, read on the forward strand.
TAATTCGTTCAGTGCGATACAACGCTTCAAGGGAAACTTTAATGTTACCTGAAGATATAATACTAAAAAATAAATTAACTGTACGAGCAGTTCTTAAAGGAGAAGATAGTAAGGAATTAAGAGATACAATATCTGAAGTTGCTGATAAAGCAAAAGAACATGTGAATAAAGTAAGCATTCTTTTAAAATTTGTTAGCAAATATGTGGTACTTATATAACTAATGTACTTTTTTTTTTTTTTAATTTTTGAGAAACAAACGTTAAGAGAATTTAATAGAGAATTTAATTCATAAATGATATTTTTATTTTTAGGCAATGAGTTTGAAACATCATTTAAAAGGGGACAGCAGAATTATTTTCCTTCCGCTGTATGTTACAAGGAAATATTTGAATAAATTAAGCAAATTCAATTATGACATTTATCATAAAAGCTTAGTCAAGCGCAATAATCTACTACCTTTGCAGTTATTGTGTAGAAAAATAATAAACAATCCATTTTAGTTGATTATTGTTTTGACAATAGTACTTCTCTAGGTATATTTCTATTTTTAAATTATTTGTTGTTATATGCTTACTTTAATTTTCTTTTACTGTGAATTATTATATTACTCATGTAAATATGTAAATAAATCACTAGGATTCAACATTTAATTTTTTGACTCTTTTTAAACACAAAATCTTTTACTTTTGGATCATTTCAATTTCTTCGCAATACACTCATTTTCATACAAGTTAAAAGTTTTCAATGGCAATACTATTATTGCTTTGTACAGTAGTATTAACATTTTAATTATCAATTCAATTAAATACAGTTGCTAATGAATCTTAATGGGATGTATAGGTAAAAATCTTACATAATTAACTTTGCTACTAATTATTTTAATTTAAATTCTGTATAATCCTCAATACACTTTATCATCACAGTATTATAAAGCATATTACAGAAAATTTGAAAACTTCCGTAACAATATTTCGAAAAACGGCGGTCGGGTTATACAACTTCCACCAATATACAGAGATACACATTATGATACAATATCAGTGACTCATAATATTTCACATTCTTTCACCTTGCTGAAAAGTGCATCACCTTCGTATTCACGCAAAATTTTGGCGTGAAAAAAGAAATATATACATACATACGTACACACATAAATACATACATACATGTAAATACATACATATACATGTATATATATACATATATATATATATATATATATACATATATCTATAATACAGAAAAATCGAAGACTTGTTAGTAAAATTTGTTCGAGCGTTTTACAGCGTGAAAAAAATAAAATTTAAAAAGAGTAATTTATGAAAGATTTATTTACGTGTCCTGAAAATTGTAATAAAAAATAAACTGACAACTTAAGGTGGTTCTTGAGTGTGATTTACATGTCAAAAATGTCGTTCTACCTTTTTTTTTACCTTTTCACAATCAATTCACTTTTTATTACAACTTTTATATTACGTTATAAAAAGTTTTGGTGAAATTATGTCCACCTGTTAACTTTGGGTACAGTGTTTTTGACATGTAAATTGCACTGAAAAGCCACGTTTCTTACGTTTAAACCAATACTTTTTACTTAATGAATATAATATACATCTTCCCATCTTCTACGATGGACTTTACTTTAGTTTTCGTTAAATCTCTCTTTTTTCCTTTTTTTTATTTTCATGTTCCATGAAGTATTCTAGTACATTTTGTTCCAAATGTCATCGCAAGAAACTCTATGCCAAACTATTAATTGGCGATTAAATGAATTTATTCTTAGCTCATCCAATATTTTGGCATACATATAAAACTAAAAATGTTCTTAGACAATCTTTGAAAAATACAACTAACTGCTCTTATTTGTAACCCATATAAGCAACAATTTCGCATCATAGTGAAACCCTTGAAACAAGCAAAGTCTTTCATTTAATTTAATAGGTGCAAGTGTTGAAATTAATTGAATCCAAAAATTTGTTTCAAACTTGTGTTGCAGGAATTATAATTTGAAAACTTTTTCATCAAAAGACCAAGTGTTTCAGAAGTATCATAATTTTCACACGCTATATATCAAACCGCACATAAATGCTATGTATACTAATATCCGCTAAACGTAAATAGTATATTTCCCAATGAGGGCGCTGTTCCACCCGTGTTTTGGGAATCGACTTTGATGCGCAAAACAGTCACTTCGCGCACTAGTGTGGAAAAAAGTACTTTGCGCACGAGCACTATTAACGAAACCTAAACTATCTTTTGTGCTTATTGCGTCTATCAAACTTAATCGGAATGTAATTTTTATTACATAAATTATTTCAGCATTGTTCTTATCATTTGACTAAGCTTCCCACCAAGCATCACTCTTCTCAAATCGTTGAATGGACTAAAGATACTCAATTTGTACATTACACGGGACTACACCTTTCAGAACTTTCCTTTTTATTACATATATATATATGTATATATCCTCCTTTTCCTTCTTCCATTTATTTTTATCGTTTGCTGTTAATGTAACAACTTTATTAACGTTATAATGACATGTACATTTCTTTTTAAGTAAACTTCAATAGCATAATATTAACTGTTTCATTACTACGTGCCGTTAAGACGTCGATAATTTTATGCTATTGCAGTCAATGAGGTGATCCCTGTTGTAAGTACTGTAAATGCCTTGGCATTTCTATTTTCGATGATTAATTGCAAATAAAGAAGGCCTTTCTATCATCTCGCATATATACAACAAGTCGCTCTATTTACATGCATTTCGTTATATTTCAATGATTCGTTTACAAACTAATCATCTTGTTGGATGTATATAAAATGGTGTTTCTCTCTCTCTCTCTCTTATTAGCGAGCAAAGAATTGAAAAGATTTCATAAAAAAATAAATGAATCGATCGATGTACCGCATTCGCGTGACCGTACATTAAAATGTATACAAAATTCGCAATGAAATAATTCTCAAACAAACTATGAACGAAGTAGCAAAAACTTGTACTAATGATTTGTCAGTAAGTTGGCCGGTAAGCTATAAGAAATGGAGTATATTATTATTACTATTATTATTAAGTAATATCGTGTGTTTTCCGCACACTTTGTAAAAATAAGGAAGTACTATAAAATTTCACGACTGTTGCTTTTATCCTCGCATACCGTGTATTTGTTATGCGCTCGTTTCCATTATACATACGTGTAAAGTATATGCATATTACAGTCAAATCCACCGGCTGTTTGTAAACAACATTTTAAGTGCTCTTATATTACATTCGATTTCACAACTTCTTTTATCCCGACAAAAATAAAATCAATTGCTTCGCAACAAAAAAAAATATATATATATTTATATATATACATACACTAATCAACATAAAACTTCATCTCCATTTTGCGATAATTTAATTAATTATCATATAAATTTATAACAATAATTTAAATAAATCATTTTGAAAACAATTATTCTGTGCCATAAATAATTAATTAATAATTCAGTTATATCTTTACCAAAAATTTTCTTACTTTGACTGAATACTCTTTTTTGTAACGCGTGCATGAAAACTGCCCTATTTCCGTCTTGTTTAGAAGACGGAAACTAGCTGATTATAGACGTGGGCAGAAAACAACTAGTTTCCGTTCGCGTTTAAAAAACAACTGATTTCCTTTTTCTAAACAGAACGGAAACAGTTCCTTATACTCATTACAAAAAGTAGTATATACACCAAGAACGAAACGGTGATTTGAGACTTGTGTGAATTTGGCTCTGCGACTATGACTTGACTATGGCCAATTTCACACTTGTCTATAATTGCTGTCGTTCCGCCCTTGGTGCATAATATTTTATTTTATATGTTGGTAATAAATAATTTATGAATAGAAATAAAGTTAAAGAGTAGAAAAATAATTTTATTCTACTTTTAACTGGAAACAATACGTATCAATGCTTAATATTGTATTAAAAAGTTAAACACTGATACAACAACAATTATGTTTAAATCAAAAAAAAAAAATTCTAATTCTTTCTCAGCTGGACATTTTACTAAACTAGTTAAGATCAAGTGCCACGAGTCTCAGTTTGAACTGGCTATATTTCCGTTACATGTATATAATTAAAAAAAATTATTTGGAAAAGTAATAATTTTAAAAAGATTAACAAATATGTACTTGACAGGAATTTCATCTATTCAAACTTTCACACTGGTTATAACTGATAAGTGTACATACTGACTGTCTGATTAATTAAAAAGGGAGACTGTAATTTGTTCCATTTTATGTCAATCTCATCATTATAAATCTATGTAATTAACTTTAAATCACTTCAAGCGTGTAAAACTTAATTTGTTTAAAAGACAGTAATGAAACATTACTGTAAAATCATAATAACACCCAGAAGAATAACTTTAATATGAACCAGCTAAGATTTAATTTTTATTTAATTATTTCCTTATGTACAATGAAAACATTTCATAGTTATAGGAGTAATGTTAATATTTTTAAGTAACGAATAATTGAATGAAACTATACATATATAAGAATTACAAAGATTATGGTTGCGATATGTACACTCACCGAAGGAGTTCAGTGAATTTTTGATGAACTCTCTTAATGGATTCATAATAAATAGTTAACAAAAGATAACATATTAATTTTTACTTTACTTTATGATATAAATATTAAACAAAATTGTTTCAAATATATTAGACACGATTATGTATTAAATAAATATAAATAATCATTTTGGACAATTTTAATGCATAATACTAAATATTAATAATAGTCCCTGGTTGAGAAGGATTATAAGTTTTTTTTTCTTTTTAATGGAAATAATCAATGATCCTGTCACCAGGAGTAACGATAATATTAATCGAAAGCACAGATAGGGATTGCCCTCTGCTCTTGTTGGCTGGTGCAAAAAACACCACCACCTATAAACAATCGTTATTATTGTCATTATTATTTCAGGCAATACACTGCTTTGATCGGCTGTAGGACCAATCAAAGACGGTTCACTCGAAATAATAATAATTATGATGATGTTGATTTTAATAAATGATTTTGTTATAACTATTATCACTAGTGACACAGCTGAGTTACCTTTGTTACAGTATACGAGACAGGGTATCATAGTTGAATAGTGTGACATTGGTGATAACAAGAATAATTTTTTTATTAACCTTTATGTGATTGATAAGGTACCCGGATAATACATTTTTTTAGTTTTTAAAATTGCAACTAATTGTGGCTTGGATATTTTAACTTTGTCTGCAGAAAAATGAGAATCTCTTTAAAAAACTTTACCTTCCATTTCCTTTAACTGTTTTTCTTTCAGGTACAGTTACACAAAGTCAATTAAGACAAGAAAAAAAGTTAATTAATAGATACAGAAATTAGATTGCCACCTATCATAATAACAACAAATAATTTTAATCCATTCTCGGAAATAAATTTAAAAATATAATATATAATGTTTTAAAACAAAAAAAACGAATAGCTGGATACTTATTCCATTAATGACATTTTTTTCAGTCACACATAGGTTACAAAAAGTGAAATTATTAAAGAAAATTTTGATTATAAACAGCATAATCTTACTTTGCATTATTTTAATTTATTTGGACAATTATAATTAAATTCTTATAAATATATTCGACATCCTTATTTTGTGTTGCAAAAAAATTCTTGTCTATTTATTTGTTTATATACACAGTGACATTTCATGATAAAAAAGTTTGTGGTCAAAATTGAAAAAAAGAATAAAAGAAATGATTACCCTAATTTTGTTATTACTCCTGTAAAATAAGTTTGAATTGGATGAAAACAAATCAAATTTGAAAGAGTTAAAATATACAAAAAAAATTAGTTTTCTCTAAAACAAAGGCTGCTAAGCAACCTTTAAAAAAGTATTTGTGCATTTTTAATATCAAGAATACGGGTGATTTGGAAAGGTTTTAATTGTAAAAGTTATATATATATATATATTTGATTTTTATCGCTATATTACTAATTAATCATATTTAATTTTGAAAACAATTACATAGAAAAAATTCAGAGGCAATTGTACTACTCCCAATCCATTTAATTCGTCAACTTCTGTGCATGACAGTTGGAAGTGACCATTTATTTGCTCATGATTACAGCTGAATTATTTACTGTGTTCATTTTATTATTTTAAATTGAAAATTTAAATAGTTTTGATAGAATTGTATTTCATAATTAACTAAAGTACTTCGCAAAGATAGTAATGTTTATATTAGAAGTAGCTATTTAAAAAATAAATGTACACAAAGTGGTAAAATAGTATTACTATGTAACCAAAATTTTTCACCAAATGTTTTATAACTACTTATATTATGCTACATTTGGTTGTACCAAAGTAGAAATATTACTAATAAAAAATTTGATAGCATCCACTATTTTTTTTTCATCTAACTATCGCTTTGCTTGTGCTACAAATTGGACGTTTTAAATACGTTTTATTCAACGTTCAATATATATGATTCATTTATCTCCATTATAAATAGAATAAATGTATAATTTATTAATTCTCACTTGGTATTACTCGCGTTAAATTTTCATAGAAAATATAGATATTTTTTCTAGCCTTTATTTAATATTTTCTATTATCGTTTAAATTCTTTAGTCGACAATACTATTTGAAGATAATGTAAATATTGTTGGGAGGAAAAAAAGTATTTTCTTTTTGTAAGCAAAATTAAGCGGAGGAAATAGCTTTAATAAGTTTCAATATTACTTAAATATAGTATTAATGATATTTAATTTTATGCCCACGAATAATTTTTTCATCACAAAATGTCAATAATGTTACTTGATTACACAATTAAAATATTAATATAAAATATTAATATAATGCAAAACATTAATATTATATATTAATAATATATTGTCAATGTACATAATCTCATATCATATTAACAATACCTCTTAATATAAACCTGAAATTATGTAGGCAAAATTCAAATTATTGTGTTAGTGGTATTATCAAGGCTAAAATCATAAAGTTTTAGTACATTTTTATCACGCTTATACTCCTTGTTTGTACTTAAAATAAAAAAAAATATATATATGTATATACGACCATCAGGAAATGTTTATAAACATTGTCATTGTTTTAAAAGTATATGGTCATTTTCTCATACACTTTTTGTTTCACTAGGACGCTTAGTATTATCTTTATATACTTATTTTTCCAACTTGCAGGAATTTCTGAAGAATTATTCACATTTTTTTGTTATGTATGTAGTCTTTACGTTGAGTTTTCCTCGTGTGGTTCGTTGTCTTGATCCAGTCGCGAGGAACCGCATACGCGGCATTTGCAACAAACTAAACAAGGTGCTGCTAACAATAGGAGTGGCGATGCTACGAGTAAAAGCAATCCAAATCCAGCGAAAATTCCGATCACTTGTGTTCGATGCCACAGCACAGAAGCTCTCGTATGTCCCAACTTATTCTTACAAGGTCCTTTGTCATAATGCCGTAAAAGGAAGTCATCCTACAAAATATAATACGATAGTAACATTGAGAACAGGATTTAAAAAGAACTACTAAAATAATTTTGTGTGATTTGTTTGTGAAATGTTTAACGTTTCAGAATTGTAACTTTGCAAAAACTTCATTTATCATTGTAATGCAATGATATATCTTTAAGTATCTATCATATTGTATATCATATAGTTAATATTGCTATTCTTTTTTATCCGTGCAATAACATAACACCAACCAAATACTTACATCTAACGAAGCTAAACAATACCAACAGAAGACGTGTTTGCAACGTTTACACATCATTTGCGCGCAACCTTCATCCTTTTCAATTGGAACTGAACACATGGGACAACATTTAATGTGGTCGTTGTCAAATGGAATCCCCAAAGGAAGATCGAGGCAGGGACCGGAATGCCAGGGTTCGCGGCACAGTGAACAAAAGTCCGTTGAACAAGTTGGACAGTGCACTGGTTCTGGTGAACTTCCTACGCTCCCATCTCGATTTAATGTACATATGGTTTCACAGCCAGCTCTCGGGCACCAAGCTCGTCCTTTGTCCATTGATATATCTGCCAATCATAAGAAATCTGTTAATATTACTATTACTAGCATTTCCGAGTACTCGGAGGTACTTCCTTTCCTCAGCTTCCTTCAATTGATTAATGAACGATTACATTGTACTAATTGATATTGATAACAAACCTCTATTTAGACGAAATTTATGATGCTTCTCCATGAGCTCTGCACTAACAAGACTTTCTATTTCTTTTAAAGAAAGTATACCATCTCGTTCGCACCTTGCATCAGGACAACTAATTTTATAAGCTCCTTCTTCTATTTCGTATTCGACGTAAGCTACCATGCACTGCAAGAAACAAATGTTATTAATATTACTATTAATTGTAATAATTACAATCGATTGCTTTTGCAAGTAATCATTATTATACACTTTTTTGTATTGAAAATAAAAGGTGCATTATAACTCCAGTATTAATCGTTGTAAAAATTCCATCAATTACTACTGGAATTTTCATAATGTTTTGGGAAAACACAGTTCTATGTGTGAATTCACATGCTAGGATGGGAAAGCACAAACGTCAAACCAAAAACTTTTGTTTTTCGTGCAATATTTTAACTTGACATAAGTTTGACAGACGACCTTGATCATCACCTTAAGGTGAAACATCAGTCGTCCTTTTTTCACAATGGGAGATATTGATTTAGTGCGAAATATTCATTTTTATGATGTGTCAATTACTTAACTTTTGGAAGTCGTTTTCAAAGTGGAAAAAAAGAAACAATATCCAAAAGTTGAGCTATATTACATGATAAAAATGATGTTAAAAGGATTGGTTTATCATTTCAAAAATTTTAATATTTATTCATTTAATAAAAATAAATTAAAACACCCTAACTTCGTGACTATAGCACTAATATTTCACCTTAATAATAAGTTTTGCCTCGCAGTATTGTTTGTTATTCCGACTCACGTTGAGTCGATCGGTGTTTGAGAAAAAAAATCTCATAAAACGTTCATTTTTTTCACAAATTGATGGTTCGGGTTTCGCGTTGCTTAAATCTTAGAATAATAAGTAAGCTCTGCGTTAATATACTAAAAATAATTTATATAATATTCCACTTTTTCATCGAAAAAGCATGCGAGTTGACTCAATTTTGAGACGCGAACAAGAAAGAGTCCGGGAGTTAAAAAAAGAGAAACGAATTGGTGACGTGTTATCAGTTATGAAAAAATTTGGAAAGTCGTGCGTACCAAATATTTTTATTCCAAAAATAACGTTGACCGAACGTAGACTAATAAGGGTAAAAAAATAATTGAACCGAGGAACGAAATGTTCTTAAAATTGAACGGATGAAAAAGCAAAGTTTATAATTATTTGGAAGGTCCAAAGGACAGAAAAATGGATGTTAATACCAAATAAAAACAAAGTTTGCTTACATTTTGTTTCATGAAAACGTTTCATTTTTTAGCATCATAAAAAAATAATAAAAAAATATATCTCTGACATGAACATTTATTTCTTTGTTTTTACAATAAAATGCATAAATATATCCCAGAATGTTTGGCAAGAAAAAATATAACACACAAAATAATAATAAAATAATTCCAATGGTTACAATAATTTATATTAATTATTACAATTTTATTTATACTATTTTCAAAATAGCGAGACACTTTGGATCTAGAACTCATTAAAATTATACTTATTACAAACCAAAACAAAGCACTTTTTTTATTTTGATATCAAATTTCAACATATTTTCCATTACATATTTGTTACAAGGTTTCGGAGCTTGTTTTGATAATGCCAAGTTTTTTAAGAATTGATAATTTACATCTTTATATAATTCGTTAAGCTCAATAATATAGAATTATTTTATTCAATGTGAAATTATCGTCTGTTTTAACAGACACAATCGATTGTCTGTTAAATAAACATTTGGTCGTTAATATACACCTTGAGTATAATATCTTGCGTGCATTTGATTTCAATGCGAATTTCAATGAAATTTAATCTTATATTTTGTTTATAAATTCTCTTCCGTTATAATTTTATGCATCTTCTTCGTGTATCCAATAATAATAATTTATGTTGTATACAAAGGGCGTAATATTTCAGTTATGAATTGTTAAATTGTGTCAATATTTTCAATCTTCAATTTTCAAACCTTCCAATTATTATGACGGGTTTAATAAATTGACAACTGAATCAGCAAAATTAAAAGCAATAAAGAATAATTTTCATTGAGAGTGAAAGACTTTACACATACCAGTGACGCTCAACAACAAATTAATTCATATAAATAATGGAACTGAAGAGCGAAACGTTTTTAAAATTGAGCACATAAAAAAGCAAGGGTTGTAAACATTTAGAAGGTCAAATTAGTGGGAACATGTACAATAATATTATTTATTTACATCCAAAGGACATAAGAATGGATGTAAATACAAAAAGACAAATAAAATTTGTTTATATCTTGTTTTTTTGAAAATGTTTCATTTTTCAGTACCATATCTAAATAATATATATGGCAAATTTTTCACCTCGGTATATTTTCATTTCCCCATATTAATTTTTTATCAAATTATTAATTTTTAATTTGATTTTAATTAACAACAAGAACAAATCCTTTTACACAACAAATAAATCATATATTGATTAATGTATAATTAATTGTGTTTATAAATACAAAAAGAACACATTTATCTCACCAGTTATCACAATTTTAACATGTACAATTATGTTAAACCGAGCTATACGTATGCAATTAAAAAAACATTAGTATCTACATGCAGAATTTTTCAATTTAAAATGAAAATAATTGTGTTGATGTTTGTATTGATGGAACTGAAGAACGTTTTTAAAATTGAGCTCTTGCGGAAATGAATCTCTGCAATGAATTGGCATTTCCATTTTTAATGGCTTTTTAGACTTGTAGAGCTTTTCATTTTCAAAACATTTTTTTTAACACTTCATTTTTGAATACCATTTTGTACTGGAAAAATTTTGTACCAAGCCGTTATTCTACAAACTAATAATTAATACTAAAAAAATTGGATACAGGCCGACATTTGAACGTATTTAAAATGCATTAAATGAATTGTTATATACATTGCGATGCAATCAGAAAGCTATTTTTAAGAACGTACTGGTACAACAATTATTCTGCTAGCTTCATTAAAGAAAAATTATAATTTTCTACTTATTAAGGAAATAAGATCACAAATGATTAATAACTATTGCACAGTAATGTCATTGACATAAGATTGTAAACACTACGCAATTTGTATACACCTTAACTGAAATGTCATTTTGAGCAAATTGGACGAATACTTTGAACGAACACAATGAAATAAAAAATTAATACAATGAATTCTTTTCAAAACAATAAGTAGACTGACAGGAAAGTTAGAGAAAAAAAATTTTGTGTGTAAAAATGGGGACATGTTCTTGTTATACTTACTATGCAATTTTAAATGGGTTATAAGATAAACAATTTTTATCATACTGAGTCATAATAACATAATCGTATGTTAAGTATGACAAGATGTCATTTGTCCCCACTTTTACATAGAGTACAATAATTTTTATCCCAATTTTTTTCTAAGTATAAATTGTGCAAGTGAATTCAAAGTGATCAACAATTTCGATTCCTTTGAATTCACTTTAATCAACAATGTTTTACCAAGATACCTTTTAAAATACTTCATGTTTAATAGGGGAACAAAATAAAGTAATGCGAGAAAGCAAAACTTTTCATTGCAATGGAAAAATATCTCGGTTACTTACATCTTTGCAATATACACAGCCACATCCTTCCAAGGTAAAGGTCTTGCCAAGTGAAACTTCAATGAGGCAAATTTTACAAAGGACACGTCCGAGGGTCTGCTGCGAGCCACTAGGAACAAAGTTGCCGGCAGCCAGACTATACCTAGAGCTGGATGCGAGTGACAATAAGCTGGAACACCTCGAGCAGACTCGACTTCGGTTCACTGGCCTATTTTCGAGGGTGAGACTGCTTAATCCAACAGTGGTTTCGCATTTGCGCAACGCGCCCGGACCCAAACTTATCCAACTACCGTTTCGCGCCTCCAAACTGGTGCTACTCTCTGGCCTTAAAATTTTCGGCACGTCCGCCTTCCGGGCGCTATTCTTCTCGGTGAGCGCCAAGTTGATGACGCTTGACTCTTTGCGCAGCAACGGCAGACGAATTTCGTTGAGCTTGTTGCCCTTATCGTTCTTCTTCACGATGGAACTATTCTTGCTCGAAGGATTGGTTGATGCGACTGAACTCGTTGCGGCACCCATGTCCATGGGAAAGGCTCGTCGTACGACGAGCGAGTATAGACTAGGCATCCCCCGATCGGACTGATCTATGTCATCGTCGGTTTTACTTTCGGCCCAAATCCGTCATCCCAAATCTTAAACTGCAAATCAAATTAACCAATTACATTTTGCTCTCGTTTACTACGATATGGTGTTAAGGTAATGCAGTAAGTCTGCTGCCACGGAGTTGGTGTTTTTGTAATTATTATTCTGTAAATGCTGATTTGATGCTTGCAATTGATTCAGCATATTTTTTAGACATGGGAAAATTGTATTCAATTAAAAAGTCTGAATTTTTAAATCAATTTTAAGCGAATTTAG
>JABFPN010000912.1:0-36163 GCA_022817305.1 Leptoteleia sp. ZL-2020
TACACTGAGAAAAATAAAATAATAAGAGTTACTATACTTTCTGGCATTCTGAGACTCTATGCTCCAATGTTAAAAACTTTGCCAGACAGTCTGGTAAACGGTATCACTTTTTCAAGTACTAATTATCAGAACTGTAGTACTTCTTGTCACAATGTCGAGCATTATTTTATACAGGAACACATAGAGTCCAAGATTACTATATTATTTTTCTCAGTGTATATAATCACTTTAATACACACTTGATAAATTCGCCCCAGACTTGTTTAGGTCTAGTTAGATCCCAAGCAAATTCGCTCGCGTGTTTTGTTTACAATTTTCACCGACTCGATAAGACTTAACTCGATCTGTCTTCATTTAATCACATTTAAGCGTATAATTTGAAAACTAAATAGATCCGAGAAAATCTTATCCGATATGATCGGTTCTAATCTCTTGAACCTAATCGGACGTGGACAAATTTCAAATTCGATGATATCTCAAGCCTGTTGTTTTCGGGAATTTAAATTTAAAAACACCTAACAGAGATTATCAGATCTATTCTTAATTCCACCAGATCTCATCTAATATAAGCAAATAAAAGCATACCTCATTAGATTTTTCGTGGATTTAATTAATTTCGGCGAAATCAATTATATCTGATCAGACGCGACACAACTTTTCCTACAAAATATCAACCGTTTCTGCTATACATCATTCCATAAGCGACGAAGTCTAATTTTCCTTGGCATATACTTTTGCGTTTTCTAAATTATCAAGTACAAGTTAAACGAGGCAGGGCAATTTATATAAAATCAATTAAAGCAGGCACGCTTTCGCGCCTTCGTTGCGCCGTTACGTAATCGCATTGTAAGCGTGCATAATGGACGCGAATGAATAGCAAATTTTCCAAGGGAAAAATTTAATGATGATTCACACACTCGGATTCCATTCATATTTCAATAGATTTTTTTTTCTTACGGTCTTCGAAGAAAGATTCGTACGGTCGGGAGGGCCTTATGATTAGTCACCATTAAAACACCCTCGAGGATCATCTCAAAACGATTATTAATACAGAGTTTGAAGTTGGTTTTAACGCTCTCGCACTGTCGACAGCAACAAAAGAAGAACGCTCAACTTGCCAAGTGCCATTAAATTATTTTGCAATCAATTGGAGGAATTTATAATTAATCTGTACAATGTGCTTTCCCCCGTTATCGGAAACACGATGTTATTATTCAATTAACAAGTCGGATGCTGAATTAATACCTTGTAAAACGTTTTAAAATGGATTGCTCTTTATTCCCCGAGCTATTGCCGTTAAATTGCATTACGTATTAAGTTAATAAAATTTATCGTTGCACCTCTCGCGATTAAATAATCATTTTCTGAAACGAAGCGCCAACTAATTGCCGTATGAAAAAAAAAAAAAAAAAAAAAAAAAAAAAAAAAAAAAAAAAAAAATCTTTGCCTTCCATAATTACATTACGAGCGTTACATCGTAATAGCGAAGACAATTTATTAAAAATAATTCCTACTCCTCACTTTCGTAATGGCCATTGTATTTAAAGTACCGAGAAAGGGGTACCGCGGGTCCCCTCGCACCTGTGAGAATGACATAAATATTTAAAAACAACTAGTTAATCAATAAAGAGATCGATTAGCGCGATAACTTATCAGAATCAAAAAAACATAAATAACAAGGCGCAAAATATTAATTGTAACGAGCTTGTAAAGTGACTCGGTAATTGCGGAAGCCGGTATAGCAGCTGCAAAGCAACGATGCTCCCGCACGGCAAGGCCAAATTGCATTTTGAAATCGTTCGAAAAACTTGACGCGAAAAAAAAATTATGAAGTGCACTACTAAATTTCTATTTAAGTTAGATATATTGTTTGGCCATTATTGGAATAAATAATTGATGAAAACTAACCTAGCTAGTTGATTCAATTTACATACACTGTATGGCTGAATCAGCCATACAAATTTATCTAATCCAAAACACAGTGAAATCCAAGTAGTTTTTCTTGACATATCGAGGTTATGTTCAGTCCCCATAAGATAAGTGTATGGTTGAATCAGCCATACAGTTTATGTAACGTTTAAATATTCATTTTAGTCGATTTAGTATCTAGGTCCTTCTGCAAATAGAATAAATTATTACTAAATTAGTTCAAAATTGCTAGATAAACTCATTTACCTACCAAAGCGAATACTTTTCTTTCTGTGAACCTTTTTCCTTTGTCGCTAGTCTCACGTATTTTTAGAAAATCTCCCGAAGGAAAGAAATCAATGGGAAAAGAAAAATCCGATTGCATTACTAAAATGAAATATTCCAATGCGGATGTGAGAATGTGCAAACTGAAAATCATTTAAATCACTTTGAAAAAAGGTTCCTTGACCGTAACTTTCTGCTCGTCCGAACAAGAAAGATAGTATTTATTAAAATACGTACCTTTATCCGGAAAAGGATATACAAATTTATCCCCACGGTTATTGCGATTAACATAAACGTATTAATCCACGCAAGACCTTGCCGACATAATTTCTGAAAATGCTAAACCATACGTGGACCATATACGTTTCATCTTTACAAGGGCAAAATGCATAAAGGATATCTATGGGTGTAATATTTCACGCGGTTAAATACATTTTCTAATAAAATTTCGTCCCTTTTTTTTCTCTCCATTTCGACTTTTAGCAAAACGTCACGTCAATAAAGTTGCGACTTTTTTTTTTTGCACTCGCTGGCAAAAAATTGTAGCTGAACTTTTTTTTTTTTGTCTGCGACGTTCCAAGTCGATGTTCGTACAAGAGTAAGAATACGTTTGATTGTATAGGCGGCATTAAATTTCGTGTTTATGCAAATGTACAGCGTGCATCGCACTATCGTATTTTGAGTCGCAGCTGTGACTGCGCGAAGGTGAATACGCGCGCGTAAGGGTGCCATAATTTTCAGCGGAGGATTCCCGCGCGACCTACGGTAACCAAATACCCGATACAGAATTAGCAGCCGGATGTCCGAGTGCATGAAAAATGCATGGATCGACTGCCTCTCGGTGGCACTTAATTGATAACCTAATAATTTAACGATAATCGCGTTAACCCGAGTTGCCCCCTGGTCTAGTAATACGGCGTAGAACAGCGCCGTGTAGCTCTCGACGTTACGCCGGCCCATAAAGTACGAGATTCTCCGCTGCGACGTAGCATTAATGAATTTAACATTAATAAGATTGCGAATATGTGTTAAGCTTTGAAGATGAAATGTTTTATTTACATTTAGCGCCTCGTATTGGTAAACTGAATTGCGCGTAATAAGAGGGAAATTTATAGATCTTGCGCGCGCGTTATTTATGGCGAGTGCGATTTCGACAAAAATGACCGTTGAATTGCCGCGGCAAATGTCGAGGATTAATAAAAACTTTATTCTTAAATGGTTGAAGGCGATTTTCTGGTAATAAGAGAACGATTGAATTCAAGGCATTATTATTATCATTATTATTATTATTATTATTATTATTTTGCAAAACAAAGTGAGAAGTCGCAGGAATGAAGTTTGTTATTTTGGAGTAATAAGTGCGCGAACCCGCATGCGTGTATTTAATTGCTTAATTTGTGGCGTATGTAGATATTATTTACGCCTGGTACTTACTTTAGTAGACTGTGATTAAAATAAATTGTTCTTTGAAAATATTTATATCCCTTTAATGGTTGACATTTTATGATTTTAATTTTAAATTAGAAACTTCGTATAAACGTGATACTTATATTGTAATAAGCATTTCTACGATTGACAAATCTAATTTCAAAAACATTCTTTCCAGAAGGATATCAGTTTCTTATAAGACAATCTAATATAGATTAAGAAAATTTGATATGTTTCAGGCATATTCCATTATACATAAGTATAATAGATAAATGCTGGCACTCTTTGCATACCAGTACCATGCCTGTATTGATCCAGTACTCAACAAATAGATAAAGTTTACTGGATTAAATCCGTTTGGCTACTGATGGCAGTTCTGGTTCTGCATTGTTTGTCTACTGGCACCATTTGTATACCAGTATATCGCCTGTATTGAACCAGTACTGGACAAATAGATAAAGTTTCGTTTGCAGGCAAGTACTGGGCAAGTGTTGGCGGAGTACTGGTTGGACAGTTAAGTCAGTACTGGCTTAGATCCGTTTGTCCACTGGTGCAAACAGAGATACAGTACGGAATCAGTACTGGTCCATAGTACTTTGCCATAGTACGGCTGTCAGTTCTGTGCCAGTATCGAACCAGTTATCAGCCAGTTATCAATACTGGCGGTTTCCACCTGGGTTATCTTACGACAAAAATCTGATAACTACAATGTGTCGACCGTCTATTACTATTCGAAAATCAATAATAATAAATGACAAGCGCAACTAATTACCGGCAGCAATGCGCAAAAATATATTATTGCCTTAATAAAAGTGGGGAAGGGGCGGGGGGGGAAGAGAAAAAGGAAAGAGCGAAAGAAAAACTTGAAGCCGAAGGTTTTGCACTCGTTACTGGATACAAAACTCGCTCAGATGGCGAAGATTATGCGCGCGTCGTATCTCCGCCAGTTATTACGATAAAAGATTTTTTTCCACTCATAAATAACGACAGGGTACGGTGTAACCCCCGCCGCGAGGCAATCCCGCGTGCAAGGACGATCGCATTCGTGGCATAAACACACGCATATCTGCATCGAACACGGCTTGTTACATTAGCACCAAGAGTCGACATAGCGCCCTGTATCTGATTCTTCCGATAATCGTGTCATGATTCGAAGATGGCGTGTTGCCTCTAATGTAACTGCACAGAAAGACGTAATTACGTTGCGTACAATAAGCCCGAGTGTCGGACGCAACGTACTATGAACTAATTAAATCTTTGCATGACTTCGATTTAATGGCACGATAGTAACTGATCGCGTGAGGCGAAGCATTATCTACTTTTTCGATTGTCTTTTGATAACGCTCAATTCTTTTCGGATTCAATTTCAATGCAAAATCATTTTGACCCGTCCTTTGCTTTTTCATTTGGGAAATGGACGTTTCTAACAGGCAAGGAGATGATATTTAGAACGCGCTCAAAGTTACAGGCAAAACGGTGACGTTCTGTTTCGTATGTTTTGTTGTATTGGTGTAAATGAGCATTTTTCAACTTTTCGTTGTAACCAGTGATGAATTTAATTTTATTTAATTAATTTCACTATATATATTTAATGAAATCAATTGTGGCTCCAACTATTATAAATATCAAAAAGTTCAACTTATAAAATAGCAACAGTAAACTTTGTATCTAAAATTCACTCCAACATTTGTCTGGGTGTACTTGACCAACAAGGAAAAAAAAAGCCTTTCAAAGCAAATTTAGACCCTTTAAAACCAGTCAGAATACATTCTGAATTAAAACATATTTTAACAACAGACATTTTCTTTTTGGAAAAACTCCTTTAACACTGTGTCGATACTTTCAACAATGTAACAAGTTTTCGTTGATTTTATGTCAAGCATAAGCATGTTCTGTTAGGCGTTGCAAAAGCCATTTTTATGCCCTTTGTTCGACTGTCATATTGACGATATTTCGACTGTTTGGACGAATCACGCACGATAACTAGTCGCGTTTACGAGGAAGAGCGACGAGGATTATGCCGAAAGTAGGGACCACGCTGGCAGGAACTGGTCCTTTGGATCCAAGAAGAAAAGGACGCGAAAATCGTGGAGCGAACCAAGGCCCCGTGATCCATACAAATAAGAATCACGTTTTTTTTTCCTTCGCTTTGCGTAGTTGGGCGCGCGAGGCACCAACGAGCCACTCCCGGCTCGTGGGCGGATCATGTCTCATAAATACTAGCGGTGTAAACACCGGGACCCCGATATTTGGCATAACTTTGCCTCGTCGTTTGATGTAAACCTTTTCGTAAAATAAACTTGGCCCGCGCGCAATTACGCTTAGGCACGAATCGCCATGTAGCTTCGTGATGTGAATTAATTATTTCCCGCGACTTGTGCGTCCCCGCGAATCGATAAACTTCTGTTTTACCCGACCCGACACTCAACTTACACGGGACATCTGTGTTGATTTAAATTTGAATTATTTATGAGCTAAATCGACCATTTTTCTCATTATGTCAAAACGCTACAATGATAAGCTGTAAAGTAATGAAATATCTCAACACATTTCATGAATTTATTAGAAAATGAAAAGGCAATTTTGCAACTAGATTAAATTCAAATTTTTTCCTTCCTCCCAAGGACACCTTCGCTTTTCTATCGCAATTACGCCGAGGGAAATATTACAAATGATATTATTGTTTTTAACATTCATTTAGATACATGTTAATCGTTGACTGTACAAAGGCACCAGTTTAAAATGTCGCATTTGCACTTAAAAGGGAAATTTCTCCTTCTAAAATACAGTCATCTGTATTGAAAAAACTAGCAGGTATTTGAAATAAAGATAAAAGCAATATTACTTACTATATACACTTTTCAGTGTAAAAGTTACAACATATGCACTATTATCTCAGTGATAAGTGAATCAAAATAATATTTTCAGATATAAAAAAGGAAAAGCTAGACCATTCAGAACATTTCATTGATAATTTGATTATTTTTTTAAACTATTACTCTTGATCTGACAAGAATAATTAGACATAATGCTGAACAAAATCTTCACGGAAAATAACAATGAGAAAGCAACGATTACAAAATTACTTCCAAATAAATATTACATTAAAATAAGAAAAAACTTGGATTCCGTTATTTTGACGGATTTTTCAATTGCACAAACTACTTCCTCACGGTGTGAATACGTGTGAATAGAAAATAATACTTTAATAGATTCACTAAATCAGTGGAATATGTTACGCACGTTTTCACGTAACAAACAACTAACGTATGTATTATTCGTGTATTATTATAAAAACAACGAGACGGCACAATTACTATTACGGTATATTTTTAGAATAGGAAACGTTAAAGAAGCTTTTATTAAACTCAACGCGCAGTTTATTACAACTATCGTTTATATGTGAGATCGACATAAATTTAAAGTGTCGTTTCCCATTTTTCTTTCTTGCAACACGTGCGAAAGAGAGCAAACATAAATGGAAGAATTTCGAGGGACCGAAGTTGGCCTCTTTTTATTTTCTTTATATTTTGAGTGAAATTAAAAGCATGTTATGCACCAAGGGAAGAAAACATATGTTTGCTGACGAGTGTAAAGTTCACACAAGGGGTAAACGCGCGTTTTCTTCTGTAGATGATACGATATTTTTTGTCACAGGTACACATGGACACACTATTCTAGCAAAATGGAATAAACCTTGCCGAGAAGGAGGGTTGAAGTTTAAAAATATGAAAATAAGTAAAAGTATATTTTCCACAAAATCTCAAATAGATAAAAAAGAGCCGAGGCAAGGCTTTTTTGAGAAAATTTTTGTTCAATATATTGTGGCTGCATTAATTAAAATATTCATTTTATTTACAAAAGTAGAAAAATATTATTATAAGACACTAATTAGTTCGATTGACGCGTAATTTGTATGTAATTCGTTATTGAAACATTTTGTGGCGTCGAAGAGAAGATGCATTAGGGAGAAAAACATCATCTCTTGGGAAAACACTCTCTGAGGGAGTAAAGCATCGCCTTACGGGAGTGAAAGTTTGTCTTAAAGAATAAATTTGTGTGTTACTCCCCCCAAACAAACAATTAAAACCATGCTTTGCGCGCACGCGTGAGAAACAGTTTGTTTATATATGCACGTTTTTAATTTAAATACGATTTGGTTCTCAAAGCAATTTCTTTTAGTATCACATCGGCGTAAAACAGTTTGCCAACTTTAGGGGCAAGGTAACTACAAACAAATACATGTTGAACTGATATAAATCTGTTAATATATTAAAGATACCATTAAAATAAATAAACAAAATATATGCATTAATAAAACGAGATTATATCCCAAAAAATAAAGTCTATAGTTAATTTTTTTAGTAACAAACAATCTGAAAAATAATTTCTTTCCTCCCCCCTAAAAAAGATTGTTATACCTCGAATAAAACATAATTTATATGAATAAATTTTATTGGTTTCTAAGCAAAGTAATGAAATAATTTTCTGTTGAGTGTTTTGTATATATATATACATATATGTACATCAGTTTGACCAATGACCGTTCAAACATTTGAAGAAGATAAACGTCCAAGATGACGCGTGCTGTTCCTCAGTAAATTATTCTTACTCGAAATACGACGCAATTATGTATATGTATTCTATAAGCGTAAAGCGCGAGTTTTAACTATGTGAAACTTTCCACACAGTCCGCGTAACTGGTAGTAACAAATTGTCATAAATAAATTGTCAACGAAAAAAAAAAAAATTACACTTGCACATCACATAAATGGCTATGAACAAATTTATGGCAGAATGGAATTCCAAGTTTTGTTTGCAAAATAATGCTGTTAATTTTAGGGAATGTTACTATATATTAAAATTCAGTAAACAATGAAAACACATAAATGATTAAGCAATAAGCATTCAAACTGTAATATATATCTAAACGAATTTATTTCAATTTGAGTGCGTTACTTATATTTATGTGTTATTTTAAAATGAGGTTTTATGTGTTGCAATACCAAGTGTTTTCTACTTATTATTATTAAATTAAATTTAACAATGAATATTCAATAAACGTTTTTTTTTTCTATTTAGAAATCTAAGATCATATTTCAGTTGGTTATATAAATAAATTCAGGATTAAATGAATTAATATATGATAAGAACCATAAAAGTAATGTTTTTAAGTAACTTGAGAAAAAACTTTAAAATAAATGTCATAATAAATATTCATTTTTTTCTAAACGAAGAATAACTGTTATAAACAAATAAAAAGTTTATAGATTTAAATAAGATGTATACATATATAATATAAGTATTCAAGTAAAATTTGAAATCACGTTTAAGAAAACTGATGTAAAACAATAATAAAAAATAATAGCTAAAGTTGTCAACTAGATGTCAACAACAAAAGATAATAAATCATTTGCTATTAATTTACAACAAACACCGGACAAAATTGACAACAAAAACTATATTTTACAACAACGCTAACGTAAAATCATCTCGCGATTGGCTAATATCAAAGTATTAGTAAACGTCATACAATTTTTACTACACTGAACACTAATAAATTTCACAAATCCTGTACTCTTTTAACTATAAATGCATTAAAGTACCACATACATGTGCTTTACATCAGCATGGTTGTACAGCACATAAATGTTTGTTGCAACTAGTTTCAGCGTCCAATTATAACAACTTATAAAATTCAAAAGTCAAATCAATTAAAACGATCAAAGGATCAAACATCATTGAAACGAAATTGGCAGGAAAAATTGATGCTCCGCGGATCATTAGCCCCGGGACATATTCTTCCGTCACTCATCCACGATACGATTAAGTCAATGTGAGATCTAAGTTGAATGGTCTAACGCGGTGTCAGTTGTTTGGCAAAAAGTTACGTAACTGGTCGCAGGTGCATCGATTGCAACCTGCCAAGTGGATCGGGTGGGAGGAACGACATCGAAGAAGAGAGACGGCGAGCATCGAGAGGAGACCAGGACTGGCGTGTTACCTTTGAAGAGGACAGCGTGGCACAAGTGGGAGAAGGAGAACATTAGATCGGCGCTGAGTTAAGCTGGTGCTCCGCCCCAGGAACATGCCAACATGGCCGCTGAGGGACGGATTGGCGGAGGCCAGCTACGACACCAACGTCCTCTTCGTGACGCTCGCGCTTCACTCCGAGCACCGCTTCAATTTTCAACCGTGCACCTTGTCCCTCGGCCCCTACTGGTCCTCCTCTTGTTAGGCTTGGTCGCCGCCCATCTTCACGTTTCCACACGCGCAGTCAAACATATCGCGCACGCCAACGCGTGCACTCTTCCACGTCCCATTTCGCGTTTACGCGTTAAGCTTTTCATTCTCCAACGGGAAAGGTCAACCCTTTAATGCCACTTGCGGTTAATATCGACTCAGTTCGCCACCTGACTCGAAAACGACTCCTGTAAACCGGAAAATTTGATCCAAGAATCGATTCAATTGGGTTCGACACACTCTGGGGAAGGAAAAATATGGTTGGTTCGAGCAACAGCCATAGTTGCTGGTTACATTAAATATAAAATAGTTGTATTATATATATATATATATATACATAAATATATGAACCAAAACGGTGGTCTCAAATTTTACCAAATTCTTTTAAGCGACGTTACCAGACCCAACATTGTTTTACAGGAATTATCACAATTTCCTTATGGTATAAGAACTAAGTGAAGACATTGAAGTTTGCTAATCAATTTGTTAATCAATCGAAGAGAGTTTGCATTACTGAAAGCATTTATGAAGACAATTTAAAATATGGTTTGTTGCATTGATTGAATACAATACTGTCAAAGAGTGCCACCTTATAAATGACATTTTTTGTCACAAAGCGCAAAGAAATTCGATTGGATTGATTTGAAGTGGTCGAAATGAGACGCTATTAACTTGGAGATGTTAATCCTTTGTGCATTTACGCGCACATCAACTCGCGTCATTTTCAATCACGAAAAAACAACCGTTACTTCCACTTAAACGAAATCCGAATTGTGTTTTATTAATGAAATAACTTGATGCGTTGCAATTCGAAAATTTCAACGTCAGAAATGAGAATTATAATTTGTTACAGGTTACAGATCAACTTTTACCAATCACATCCTGCACGTTTACGCATTCAAACGCGCGCATTAACATTTCAAGAATAAATGACAGTCGCTCGAATTAGTCATTCGCCACGCTTCTCAAATACTCCGAGGTGCGAGGATGAGAGTGAGGAAGGCTTATGCGATTCTGTTTACGAGACAAGAGAGCAATAGGGGTCTTTGGTGAGAACCGTGGTTCCCACATAATTTGTTGCTAGCAGAAGTTCGTATTCAATCTTAAAAATTGTATTTTAATTTCTCAACTGCCATCGACTCATTTTGCAATTACGAAACGCTAAGCGAATCCGACGCCTTCGAAAGATAATAGGAGTACCAAAGTAACACTGTGGGTAATTCGTTCGATTTACCATTATATGAAAATTACGTCAGCAATGACCCATTGCTAAGGCTTCTTTTTTTCTTATTTCAATCAACGTGAATTTACTGAATAAAACTATGAAAAAGAAACAAATGAAAAATTTGGAATAATTTCTTCGAAGATTAATTACTTATCACATTTCAATCTAATTGATTTCTAATTTACGAGTGAAGTGAAATTGTAAACAAATTTCATTTACTTGTATAAAGACGTTGGAGATTTTCCTGATACGTGATCTATGTTGCAGTACCTGTCAAGTTTAGTGACATGTTGTCCTGAAACAACAAATAATATACAAAATATCTTTGTATGATAACAAGAGGACTAATGCAACCTTAAAATAAGAATTATCGATAGGCTGATTTGTGAATATTACAGAACTGAACAGAATAAGAACTGCATTCTATTCTCGTAATAGAATATAAAATTTTGAACATACGACCATGGGTTTTTAACAAGATGAAATATAGAATAAATGTTTAAGATACAAATAAGTTCTGTTACTTCCTTCAAATTTTAATTTTTAGACAATTTTTAAATTTTAATTTTTAAAGTATTTAATTTTGTTTCAGATACATGTCCTTACCCCAATAAATATTACTGTTTTTTAAAAGGAAATACTTCTGCTATAAATATGAATATAATGATTAAAACTGATGTTGCTTTTAAAAACAATAATATTTATTCAAAGCCCGACATACAATTAAAATAAAGATAAAACCAGTAATATTTTCTGCCATATTTTTGTCAATGTAAATATTGTATTAAAGTATTATTATAAAAATATAAGATTCAATTAACGAGATTAAATGTTTGAATAAACGCATAATTATTTCATAAAATCAACTTTCCATTTTGAAATTTGTTTAGTTTATTAAAATACGAAAAATATTTTATACTCAAATTTGAAATGCACTGGTTTTCAAATTTTAACGTTCTTTTTCCCGCGGGTACAAGAAATTAAAAATATAACTATCAAAAATTTATATTATGCGTGAAAAATTATTGCGCTTGTGAATTTATTTACCTTATATGATTATATAATTATGAATAATTCATGCGCTCGTCATTCCAACATTATCTCGAATTCAAGATTTACTGCAGTGACGAAATCTCGGACGTATGGCTTGCATATTGCACCCACATTTTTCTCCTCGACATTTTTACATGACGGATACATCACTCTTACTTCCGGTTTTTTTCAGTATTATTTTTCAGAAGTAGAACATTTTCTCAAAGAAGTTATTTTAAAACATAAAAGTGTTCAAAAGTGAAACATATTTTGAGATAATATTCAACTAACATCTGTTTATGGATAAAACTAATTATGTTTATAACATTATAAAAATTAGTTATTTCATTTCAATTTTAATTTGAGAATAACACTTTTTGAATGTGTAAAATAAAAAACAATAACTTTAGACATAAGCATGTTTCATTATAAATAATGAAATCGGTAATACAAGTAAATATTGTGGCTAATGCCAACAAAATATGTTTACACTCTTAAAAGTGTGTAATTTCATTAACTATTAATTATTTTTAAATCTCTATTATATTATATATATATATATATATATAAAAAAATTATATACTAAATATATAATAATATAATAAAAAATAATAAAAAAAAATATAATCAGAGGGTTATCGTTTAATACGCGACAAAAAATAGTATATTACTATTATTTATTTTTTTTTGCTTTTATATGGCCAGGGAACAGTAAGTTCCATAAAAGCCAATTACACTGATTAATAATATTTTATAAGTTAACTTCCCAATTTCACAAAACTATAACATTTAACGTCCGGAATATTCCTGGACATGAACTTTGTTTTTAAACAGGGCAGATGCAGGGTGTCCACTAATTTTCCAAACAAAAATTCCAGTCTAATTCCCGCTTTTTCCCGCTTTTTTAAAAAAATTCCCGCACAAACTAAAGTTCAATATATGAGATGTTTAATTTCGAAACAATGTTTTATTTGCTTATTACAGTGTAACATATGTAATAGAATACATAAATCTTAGTATAATTATAACGTGATAACTTATAACATGTTTATAACTTTTTAAAATAAAGAAAAGGTGAAACCGAATTACAATCGAATGAACATTAAAAACATTATCTGAGTGTGTAAAATTGTTGTTTATTTGCTATATTTTTGAAATAGTTGTATATTGTTTAAAATAAAACATTTATTTAAAATTCAAAACCTGAATTATTAAAAAAGTTTTGTTATCTGTTGAAAATTCACGCATGAAACATTTTTTCACGTCTATTTCCCGCTTTTTCACGTATGGATCAAATTCCAGGCTAATTCCCGCTTTTCCCGCTTTTCCCGCGCGGTGGACACCCTGAGATGGAAGCCACAATGCCGCTGATTTTAGTTAATACCAGGGTGACCACGTGGAGGTAATCAGTCGGACTCTCTACCCCTATATTACTATTATGCCGTGAAACAACTGAATGTAAATATTCAAATCAAATGTAAACAAATATCGTCATTTGTTTTCTTCATTTTCAATGTTTACAATATAATTGTCCTGCACAATGTAGTTACTATAATATATTATGTCACTTTTCATACCAATATAATAATTTTTTAATTTAAAAACCATTAAAAATATATTAAAACAAACATTTGACAAAGAATAAAATAATCATAATCATTATGATTTACAATAAACTTCGGGTCCACGTCTAAAATGTTAAAAGGTATTTCAAACATAAGTTTCGTTATATAGTTTGAAAACATCCTGACAGAGTACAGCACTTTTCAATGTACCCTCTGCTGCCATCTAACTTTCACTAGCGTAAAGATTTCACGCTTAACATTACCATCAATACGGATATCATAAAATTTAATTTCATATTTCAACATTTCTCCATTGAGGTTATAATATAAACTGCATATATTAAAAGTCAACATACTATTGTTAAATTATAAATGTTGAGAGGAATAATACAATTACTCTGAACATAAGTCGGTAACTCATAAATCAGATGTCGGTATTCAGACGTCGGTAATCAGACGTCGGTAACCAGAAGGTTACCGACCGAATTTACTATCGTCAACTTATGGTAAAACATGAAATTTTTCAAATGTCAATAAATCAAATGTATGTGCCATAAAAACTCTTTTCACGTGATAAATTAATATTGCATTACATAATGCTAAAAAATTAAATGAATAAATAAACCGTTAATCTGTTTTTTTTTTTAAATTCATTATTGTAAAACAAATTTTGATCATAATAGTTTATCAATTCATAAATTTTTTCTCCTTGAATAATTAGGAACATTTTTATCATATAATTAAAGGGACATTTTGGTAATTTTATATTAATTAGATTAAAATTTCCACCTAACTTGAACTTCACATTAACATAACATGAGCATACAGTATAGTAAATGTTATGAAACATTTTCTCGGTAGAAATTTATCAGTAATGTTCTCAGTGAACCGTCATTTTATGAGCACTATTTTGACTGCATTAATACAGCTGTCAGTTGAGCCGATAAAATCTTCATCTGAATATAATTATTTTCCTTGTCTCAACCTACAGCTGATTTGATCCCAAGTGAAATCAATATCGAACTTGAAGCAGGTGGATTATTACTCACATTAAATCAACCCAACAGTGAAAGACCTACTCGACTGATTTCAGAAGAATTATATTCCCCAAAATGTATTTGAAATAAATGTCGTTAATGAGGAAAAAATTTTAAAGAAATACAGCATTTTAAATATTGTCAAAGTTGAAATTGAAGACATACAAATGCAAATCATGAATAAATAAAATCTAAAATGTATCCCCTCACCTGGATATTATGATTCATTTCTTTACAATCAGCAATAAGTGTATTATTATTTTCATGATACGTAAATAGTAATACTTGGTCAAATAATATGAAAACTTATGACATTTATGTTGATTAATTCATGCTAATTTTACACAAGATTTCTCTCTGTGTAATGGATAAATTACAAAATATTTACGAATTTAAAAAAATTAGAATTCACTTTACTAAAATTTTAAATACCTGGTTTCTTTATTCTCCGTGTACTCTTAATAAATAGAAGAAGCGTAATAGAAATCGCACTTATTTATAATCTTCAACTTTTCTTCATGGTTAGACAATATATGCAATATTTATATACACTGAAAAAAAACATGGAAAATTAGTATTCTTGAATCATAATGCATACACTGAGAAAAATATGAGAGAAAAAATTACTGTTTTTAACTGTATTTCAGCCACATGTCCGTCTTTTAATAAAAATTACTGTTTTTTAACAGGAAAATTTTCTGCTTTATCTATAAATATAATATTTAAAACTATAGTGTATTTGCTTTTAGAAAACAGTAATTTTTATTAAAAGACGGACATGTAGCTCAAATACAGTTAAAACCAGTAATATTTTCTGTCATATTTTCCTCAGTGTAGCCATTTGTACCATATAGGAAAAATTATCGTGCCAGCAAGGTGAAAATTACTGTGTTTTCAAGTATTTTGCTGTTTTACCATAATTGTTACTGTGCTGTCATGGTAATTCTTCCTGTATTGCACAAACGACTTCGCTTTAAGGTGACCAGCACAGTAATTCTTATTGTTTTTTTTTCAGTGTAATAATACCATTTTCATTTCTGAGGTAATTTTTTTAAAGTAAAAATTTATTGGAAAACATAGCAATTTATCATTTCAGTAAAAGCGTACATTTCAGTTATTTTCGATACACGCGTTCAAAAGTGAATTAAAGTTAATGGTTTTATTACAAAATCGAATTTTTTGTTCACGTCAGTCTAAAATTGTTTAGTTCAAAATATATATATAGTAAATAAAATATTTATTAATTGCATTGCGGCATACTTTCTATCATAACAACATATGAAACAAGGTCTTTTTACTATAAATTAATGCTAACGAAAACGTTAAAAGTTAAATATCCTTGTGTCACTGTTGCTTTGTGTAACTGAACCCGTCATTAACCAATCCCGCATTGAACTAATATACAATTAACATCTTGACATAATAATCACATAGTCTCCAATCTTGTCTAATTTTGTAACTAGTTTGTATGTAAATTTAATGTAAATTGGCAGTTTACAGACAAAAAGGGGCGTAGTTATCAACTACAATTATATCCACTTGCATCTTCTAATAATTATAAGCATTAAAAGCTCGAGTAATACAAAGTGGGAAGGATTATATGTATCATAAAATATTCAAATAGCAATGGACATCTGAAGCAAATGTGTATAAAGGTGTAACCTTTCCCTGATTTTTTATATTACATGAATATATATACGCATTAACAGCAATAACATAATGCACAACAATTTTATATTAATAAAAGCAAGTTATTTATATCTTTTAGTATTTAGACAATAAAAATTTACACTAAATCTATTTGAGAATTAAGAATGAAAGAGAACTGCTTTTATAGTACTTTAAAAGAAATGATATTTATAAACTTTATTCATAAAATAAAGATTTATTTAGGTGTCCTTTCAGTGACGAGATTACCCCCAAATATAAATGCTAAAGGCATTATTATATCACGCGGAAAAGGAAATGAGGAGTTTACTTCACTCATACTTTAGAGGTATATAACTGCATGTTGGAATGTACTAGAATTTAAGAGATGTGAATTGTTTTTCTCGAATAAAGTTAAATAGGTCAAAAATGATTTCTAGTAAAAACGGTACACATATGAGCCGTATATGTTTCGCATTTTTAATTCCATGCATACTGAATACATGGTTACAACAAAAACACATACATACATATATGCAAGTTACATGTGTTTATCGATTTTATTGATATGGTATTATATAACGGACTTATTTTTATATATGCCATTATATGGTTTAAAAATATTTCACGGTAATAAGTACATTAATAAAGAAAAGATATTCTTAAAAGAATAAAGAAAACTAATAAGAAATTTAATCCGACCAATTACTGTCTTGTCAATGTGATTTAACAATATTTTTTTTTAGAAAAATTAGGGGTTTATCGCGAGTCACAAGCGTATGAACATTGAGCGAAAAAGAGCAGCATTGCAAAAATCAAACTAGTCTACTCGCGTTGTCGACGCACAATGTCGACGACCTGGAGTTGAAATCGAATATGAATCGGTTTCCCACGAGTAAAGATGATAACTACTATGGATCAGAAAATGATGAGATTTAGAGAATTTTTGTAATTTCAAACTTATAATGTAAAAGAATCGAACTTTAAATTTCAAATCGATTTTTTCGGTGAAACTGCATTTTACAAATTGGTATTTCGTTCTCCAAACTACTTTCTATTTGTTTCCTTTCATTTCATATTATTATCTTCTTCTTTCTCTCTCAATGAAGTCAAAGGCAACGCGATCATAGCAAAATTCTTTTACTTGTAAATATATTTTTTACTTTTGGACTTTTTCAAAATAACTATACAAAATAAAGCTACAGTAAGATAAAATAATATAATATACACCTTCAAGATTAGACAAATTAAAAGAGAAGTAATAATATTCACATAATTTATCAATATTATATTAATTTTTCTGTTTCTAACATTGTCTGCTAATAACTCCAATTTAATAGAAAGATTATTATAAATTTTCAAAATATTTTTCTCAATACATGCAAATTCATAAATTAAATTCAGATAAAGAGCAATCTTGCCATTTGATAAAGTTGCATGATAAATTGTTAAAAAAATATTAGCAGATCATAAAAATTATGAATGGAGTGTAAACTTTGTAAGGCATGAAGTAAAGAAAATAAGAATAATGAGCAATGATATGCATGCAGATTTTTAGTTCCCAGACACAGGGAGTGAGTTCATTTTATATGCACCACCTTTTGACTTTAATAGGGAAAAGTTTAATTCGATGAAACTTCATTGTTAAACAAACTTGGATTTTACAAATTTGAACGTCTATGGTTTTTTCTGTCCCCTTTTTTTACAAGTTTTTATTATTGTCAACTTTAAATTACACCTCCGTTCGGGTAATAAGTAATAATTTACACTATTAAGCAAGTTTGAAGAGAATCTTACTTTATGGTTTTGTAACAAAAATAAACGCAAATTAAACATTATATATAAAAACGTACAATTTTTAAAATCCCTTACAAAAATAATGTTTGTTAAATAATTAATTTAGCTGATTGTTATACGTGAATATACATAGAAGCTTATCCAAATTGAATATAAAAAGTTACGCCAATCAAAACATACTATTTTTTCTTGAAAATAATAACAAATACACTCATCTATTCAATTTATTTATTGTTGTCTTTGAATCCTCTTTCTTTTAAAGATTTCTCTTTTTGAAACTTGATTAACGTTGCTGATTCAAAACATAGAATTTCATTTGTTCATTATTATAAAATATAATAGAAATTTACTTGGTGAAAAATAAAATGTGAAATCAAATGAACTCACAAGCTCTTAAGTACTGAAATATTTAAATAGTGATGTGTCTGAAGACTTATATTTTAGAGATAGAATCACTCAAAGTGATAGGTTATTTTCGTATAAAGAAAGAGACAATGCAAAACGTTCGTGGAGAGAAAATGAGAATATAAACTTTTCCCATTTTCATATAGAAATGTCTCTTTGAACTACCAGTACGAATAAATTACTTCTGCTCATCTAGTTCCAACGTCGATCATCATATTCTAAATTATGCAAGAGTTAAAAATTTTAAGTGTCGTACGGATAAATTTCCAACTAATCTCTCGAAAATAATTAATATATAGTAAAAGATTTCATTTTTATAAATAAAATATTTGATATCATAATATTTACCATGTTACATGCTCTTAAACATTCTAAATTAAAAACCAGTGCATTACAAATTCTAGTAAACAAAATTCTAATTTTAGACAAACTTGACATTTTATGTTTGTCCACCAGATGTACCTAACTATTGTCACTAATCACAAAGTGTCTTTCATAAACCACCAGTTATAAGATAAGAGTTTACAAAAATCTCAAATGATATATAATATTATTTATTATTATATCCTTGTATAATAATCTAAAACTGTCAGCGAATATATGTATACTACACATAATTACACATAAATTTAAAAGAACATTACTAAAATATATTATATAAAAATATTATGTAGAACAGTAATTCCTTCTGGATAATGCCCAACAACTAAATAATGCACAACATTTTGAATAAAGCCGCTCTAATACCAACACGTCGTCTGCGGTTTTAATTTAATAATTTAATTAAACATTTTTATGCTCTCATTTGTCATACCCTGATCTATACTACAAAAATTTTTCACCTGTACATTTGTAAATAATAAATTACATTATTTACAAATGAATTCAATTAAATTCTTATTTTTATCAATACTTGTTTTTTTATTATTTATTAAATTTTCGATTTCATATTGCTTTTTTTCTTTCATTAATGCACTTTCAAGTTTATTTTAAATATAAATCCGTTATACAAACTGTTGCATTAAATGAAATAATAGAGCTACTGCTTATCAAAAAGTGAGTTAAAATACAAAATGAAATTCCGTAGCTAAATTAAAAAAAAATTAATTCAATTTAATTGAAGCAAAAAAATATTTTGTAATAACTATTTTAAATTGCAATGAGAGCACGTTCGAAATTTATAAAGGGAGGAATACTTCTCGAGTGATGTAAATTTATCTGAATCAAAGCATTCAAAGCAAAGATATTATTAATACAGCTTTGTGCCTCGCAGAATCCAGATTGAAGTTGCAATATACCTTGTTTAATTGATGACCGCAGGTGAGTCTCATTGCTAATACCAACGTAAAGATTTCAGTTGTACTACTTATAACGATAGCAGACTTATGATAAATAAATTGCAATTCAAAATTACTTCTAAAATGCAGAATATTCATTCAATTAAGAAACGAATACGGTTATTTAACCGCAAATTGCTGGCAAACTTGAGTCACAACACTATTTAAAACTAGTGCAATCCTGGAGTGGTAACATTTTTCTCTTGGGATTTGTCCAAATATAAAGAAACAATTATTTCAAAATTATTTATCAAAATTATTAATACTTTTTTTCATAATAATTTTGTCGTTCATGAAATTCGCGAGTATATTAAATAACGTGAATACTTGGAGTATTAAAAATGTTTATTTCCACAGACAGAAAGTACCAAGACTAATGAAAGCTATAAGAAAGAATAGAACAATTATTCACCTCATTCTTACGTCCATTTCAGTAACAAAATATGAAATAATATCGTTAACGTTTACACCAAGAAACGTTACATAAAATTTACGATCGCACTAAATCGAACTCATAAGAGTGAAACGATGTCTAGCAATTGAATAAACAATCTATACCAACAACTTTTATTGTGCCGGGCGCAATGTTTCAAATATCGAATAAAATTTAGCATACGTACTGTTAAAGAGGAATATAGAATTGAAATTTAAATGCAATCCAGTATACTCTGCAATAACCGACATATCGAAACTTTTACTTTCATTATTTATTCATTATTATTGCTTTTGCTTTTGCCATCCTTATTATGGAATGCGAGTGGAGTTTACAATTTCCTTACCAACATCAAACTTTTCGGCAAACATAAAAAATATATGGAACTGAAATATTTAAGGGCATAAGTAATAATGGGACGGATGAAAAGATTTTTTTTCCGGGTTCAACGAGGTAATTTGGAAAGAGGAAGAAAAAGCGCGTTCTAACGAGACGAGAGATGTGCTGGATAGTACGATTTTTATGTGCATGTTAGGCTAACCATAGTGTCGAAATATCTCGGAGGCAATTGAAGATTTTTTTGTGATACGAACGTACCGCTACGTGTGGACCTTCTCCATCAGAAAATATTTCGCACGAAATGACACGCTCGGGGCGATGATCACGTGAATTGTCCAGACTATTTGAGCTTGCGTTTGAAGGCTCGGATGATCTCACGCCCCGATAACTCGAGGGCCGACATTCTGAAGGACACAATTTGTAAATGTGGCAAGACCTAACGACCTTAGACGCAAGCAATAAAGGGTGTTGGTGTGATTGTCGCATTTGGTTAAAGTTACAAACCCCGCGCACGTTACGATATGAAATCACGTTAAGGGCAAGAAAATTGGACAAAACGTATTACGTATTTGTATCCGATTTAATTTGAATTTGAAATATAATAAAAAAAAAACTGCTTCAAATACATATATACACATACAACTTTTCCGTTCCTTTGAAATGGATTAACAATCCAATAAAAAAATTCAACCCCAATCAAATTCTTTCGAATTGAATTAATAAAAGCTTTTTCGTTTAACAATCTCTACGCGTAAAATTAAATTTAATATTTTTGTTTGATGGTTTCGTAAGATTAAACAAATTCTTTACTTTACATAGATACAGTACGACTGGTTTCAAATATCTTAGTGCGTTTTACAGTAATTTTTACTGCACTGGCACGGTTTTTTTTCCTACATTGTACAAATGCTTTAAAGTTCCAGCACAGTAATTCTTATTGGTTTTTTTTCAGTGTTCACTTGAATAAAATGTTAAATTTAACGAAATAATAATTCTTAAGCATATATAAACTTTTCCAAACATTGTCGTGGATTACTTTTTCAATCTGCCAAGTTTAATAATAAACTTTGATGAACGTAAAATTTCAAACGTTTACAAAGATAAGTAAATTTTATAAAAAAATGTTTTAAAAGCGCGGGCAAGGTTTTCTTTCGAATCAGTTTAAACGATCAAATTGATTTATCGAGATTACATGAAAAGTTATGATTTAATCCGAAGAAATTATTTCCTTTTCATCGCTTAATGTTTGATACCGTCGTAGACACATTGCAATTAATTATCGGATCCAAAAGAGGATCGTTTATTGATAATAAGAATTAAATTATTACACTGATGAAAAAGAGGTTCATCACTTTACTTTGAATAATTTGATACTTAGTCGTGTGATTACGCGACTAACTTTATTGCCTCATCAAGCTAAGAAGATCAGTTTCAATGAGCCATGTTTATACAGCATCTAATTGCGCTCATTTTCTTTGACGTGGTAGATATGTATTTCAAAAGTGCTCAAATAATATAAGAAACCAGCGCTGCTGTATCTTGTTGATGAAATAATTAGAAGTTGTGGAAACTATATATATATACACGTGCACAAGGGGAGAAAGACGTTTGGTTATAATATTTAAAACAAAAGCCTTGGTCAATATTAGTATAAATTTCATAAAGTTTGTGCATCCAATAAGGCCAGATTTACAAAGTAAATATATTTAATTTTGGTACCATTATAATAGAGGATATGCTTTAATGGTTGATTTTAATTAAAAACGTGTTCCTCCCGCATTTTCAATTTCATCACTCTAACAATGCACGAATTACACTAATAAAATTAAGTTTTTATTATAATCAAGTTGAAATCGAGCGAATTGCGCAGAAAGCTCGAAAACCTTCCCCATCAATTTATCGTTGTCGTTTTTTTAATACCTTTAAATAATCGATCAAAAATGTTTAATGCATATTACAAATTGCAAATATCGATCAGTTATGGTAATATTTAGGATGTATCAAATTACCGCAGATATTTTAACATTGTGTAATTATTTGATCGTTATCGAGGTATTCAATATAGTTATGATTTTCGTTGGATACATAAAATCACTTAAGGAAGTGTCTACTGTGAGAGTGAATTGAAGGAGAATGTATTTATTGCTTGTTCACTTTCAGCGCACCCCACTGTATGTATATTTACTTTACCCTGTACAATTAATGTTCAATTAATCTTGAATGACGAGTGTTTAAACATTTGTGTCGTGTCAAACGTTACAAGTTTGCGTCTATTTAACTTATGGGTTAAAAAAGAACAAAGTAATGTTCGACTTGTATTAGTAAACCGATTGCACAAGGTCTTCGATTTTGCTTTAATGTTTATAATTATTGAAAAAGTGATGCTTGGAAAAAGAATTGCACGTATAAATAATATGCATGTACTTTATATGTGATAAACGTGGCAAAAGCTGTAGCTGAATAAATAAAATTTTCCATAAGTTCCTCATAGATTCAGATGTATATGCACAAGATTTCCACATGTGGCTTTCTTGTGTTTTTTATCCAAATCCAATGGGTAAAACCCTCTATTTGATCAAATAAAATAGCCCTTTTTAATATAAAAGGTAAATTCTTTTTGTAAATAAATTAATTTTTGTTCGCTTCAGTATTCATTCCAGATCATTTATAATGATAAACTCTAAAATAACGTTATCAACTGAATACACAAATTGATTTTAATTTTGATTTGCTTTTCAAAGTACTGGTATTTACAGTTAAATAAATTTATTTTTTGGCATTATTAATGCCATGAAAATATTGTTTTTAACAAGTTCACAAACAATTCAAATGATATTAAAAAATTTATGAAATTAATTGAATATTCATACGACGGATCGTTATTATCAATGAATAAAAATGATCAAATATTATACCTCCAGAATATGGAAAATCTAATTATGAAGGATTTAACTAAATGAATGAATAGATTTGGAATATACTATTTAAGGAGCGATGCTTGATTCCGTTCCGTAATATAATAATTATCATAACAGCTTAAATCGAGAATGCAGATGAGTCGACTAGACCAGTGAGAATTTGATTATAATTAAAGTAGAAATGCAAAAGGTCAACATCTTGGATTTAATTGAAATATCATTTACGCGGTTAAAAAAGCTCTCCGAACGATGAATATAATTTGTCACATTGACACCAATTATGCCACTTTGCACACAATAGAGAACAACTTCTAACAAATCAAATTATCAAGGCCATTGTAATCAACAGTGCAAATGCTATATTCCACTTGACTAATGTTTGCGATTTTTCCATTTTGATGTAAATGACTGCGATGCAAATATAAAAATGGAAATGACAAATACAAAATAATTTATTATTCTCTTTAAAAATTGCTCGCGAATATATCTATTCTTGCCCTAGCAAATTATTCCTGGATTCATGGACACTACTAATGAGCCAGCTTTAAAACTGTTCCCTACGCATTCCGCACCCTACACCAAGCCATCAATCAATAAATCCGGGGAAAAAAAAAAATTAGCGCAATCCATTGGCAATCGGAAATTCCCACAATGCGCCCCGCGGGTCCACCTTCCACCTTGAGATTGAATTGCGGGTAATAAGGTGAATCCCGCGTCCTATCGCCAATTACCCATCCCCTTCGGCGAACCCCACTACAGAGCGGAAAATTCGCTACGAAACCATCTTTGATCTTCGACGGATCCTCCCTTGCTCATGCGGAAATCTTTCAAAGGGCGAAGATCGCGGTGTCTGACAAGACGAGGCGCCGCGGAGCTGCGGGGCGCAACGTGCGTGCCATCGCGGGCGGCACACGCAGAGACGCGCCGAATTGGATTTGACGCATAAGTCCGTAGACGTCGGCGGAGGATTCTGCGCCTGGTCCGTGAGGAGAGCGGCCGCGTTGACGCAACGCGCGCGGGGCGCAGGCGCCACGTCGAAAACGGCGCCTCGCAGAATCATTTCGCGCCGCGACACCGATACGGCTGTTCCCCGCAGCCGCGGTTGCGTTTACGCCGTGGTCCAGCGTGGTGATTTTGATCGCGCCTGCCAAAGCCCTACCCGCCAGATGCCCCAGGGCACGCGCGGCTGATCCGCATCCCGCGGTATCCGCGTCCGGGTGGTTTAGCCCAACCGAGATTATGCGAGATTACGCCGATCGCGCCGCGCCGCAACTTGTTCGGAATCGTTCGCCAGCAGTCGAGAGCACGTGTCCCTGAAAAATCGCGGCAGGATGCGGCCGTCCCTCAGCGAATCGCGAGTGCTTCCGTTTGGTTCCTCGAGCCCGAGTCGCGGCTGAACCGCGCGACCGTTCCTACTTCCGCTCAAGTTGCCCGATGGTTGTCGAGTTCGCGGAGGTCGTCCGCTGACAGACCGTTGTTTCGCGTCCGGGTGGCAGCCGTCACGGATGTTCGATGATTCAGTGGTGCAGTGATTATAGTTGTGTAAAAATGAT
The DNA here is from genome assembly GCA_022817305.1 of Leptoteleia sp. ZL-2020. Classification (NCBI taxonomy): domain Eukaryota; kingdom Metazoa; phylum Arthropoda; class Insecta; order Hymenoptera; family Scelionidae; genus Leptoteleia; species Leptoteleia sp. ZL-2020. The sequence goes on from JABFPN010000912.1 coordinate 25,153, forward strand.
GCTTCTGTCGTTCGTCGCTGGCGTCTTGCTCGTGATGGAAACGGATGTGGCCCAAGGTGAGTGGTCTCACGAGTGCCCCGCTCATTAGTTCTGGATGTAACTTGTTAGGCCGCGACAGGGAGCGTCGGGAAATCCGACGGAAAGGTGGCATTGTCAATGCGCTCGGGCAGGGGAATAGCGGCGCCACCGCCAGCGGAGGAACGAGATGAAATCATTAGGGTTGATTAAAACGCAGCCCGGCTGTTTGCTTCGATCGGATTGGAATTAAGTTTGTTTGTCGGCGATGCAGGATATTGGAGTTGCAAATTGAAATTTCAATAGTCCAAGACTGGCTGTTTGACGGGATCCCTTGATTTCCTGGTTCGGCATACGATTACCCGGACCAACTCGTTGGACACTGTTGAGGACGCTCACCGACACCCCGCGGCCATCCGAATCCGTGTCGTTGTTTAGGTTTCGTCGGTCCCAGCCTGAGCTGGATTCGCGCCACTTTGGCTTCGACGAAAAATCAATTAAATCGAGCAAGAACCTCCCTCCTTCCTCCCCGCCGCTTTGCCATTCCATTCAAATTTCCACCCGGGATTTGTCCGGCTAGGGACGCGGGATTATTAAGTAATCCATCGATCAATTATTCGGACGAACAGATCGGTCGCTGGAGATTTATGGCAAGTGGCACCGTTGGAGTGTTGGCCGTGAAGAATTTAGATAGCCCGTTAAAATTGACTGGGTCCTTGTACGACACATGCGGAATCTCGAAATAGGGTCATTTACATAACGAACGATTATCCGACCGGGGAAAATTTTGCGCACCATACACATAATGGTTGCGGATCATTCGGCTATTGGATGTATGTAACGGTCAGCCGTCAATGAGCGTTCGTTGTACGAAAACGAGACGAACGAGGGGCATTTATTATTCAGCGACGTTACATCCTGCCATGTTATTCGAAGATAATTAAATCGTTAAATCGCTGAATCATTTAGCCGTTATATCAGCAATTCCGTCGCACGAAATTTGATATCGCGCGCGGCCGAATCAATTAACAATGGTATTTGATTTCGTGAAATCGTTCCTCTTCTTAGATTTAATCAAGATGATCGCAAACGGGGTTTTTGCCCCTGTGCGCGCCTCGAGTGATTCCAAGTTCCATGTAAAATACGACTATTTTTTGCTCTTATTTATCTGTTCGGAAATCTCGAGCATTTGTACCAGTAGCAGTTGGATGCCGATAAGTGTATGTTTTGTATGCAGGGTTCCTATCTGCATGTTCATACTTGGATCTAATTGCCGTAAAGCCTTCATACTCGTCCTAAATTTAGGTCTGCCCGTAACTGGATCTTAATCGGGAATTATAACGAGATTATGGTGAAAACAACTAAACCTATCTGGATTAGATGGAACATTTCCAAACGAAATTGTCGAAAACATTAATTAACGAGTATTAAAAGATTCAAGCGATCATTTTTCGATTCGGTGATTGGATTATTTAAATGGAGAGCAACATTTGTTGCTACCCAAGGCGTCTTATAATAAAGCTACCTTGGTACTGATTTAATAATGACCTTTGTCAATTACTTATTAAAACGCAAGGTGTAGAATGCCACTCTAAATATGTACAGTCATTGATACCAGGCTATCGATCGATACGACTAACCTACCCATTGCCATTTATTTTGATATCGAGACACAAGCTGACATTAGTTTTGGACTATCTGAACAAAATGGCATGGTCGATTAAAGCGTTTTATTATATATCTTTCCCTTGTTAAGCAAAATACTGCGGTTTATTTTCGGGTAGAAATATATAATGACGGTCGTATTAAGTTTAGGAAAGAACGTTCCTAATAAGCACGGTAGATATAGATCAAATTCTTCCATCAAAACTCAGTACGATGCTCATTTTTTTATGGTGTAGTCTTATCACATTCTACATGGGGTTTCGTCATAAACGTAACGTTTTATCCTCGCGTACAAAACTTAAATGTATTAGATACATTTTTGAAGTGCTAACTGCTTTCGGTAGAAATAAAACTAACGGGCTTCATTCTATTTATATGAACCTAAATATTTTTAAATTATAACGTAATGCATTTGAAGGATATTTAATTTTGTTATAAATAGCTAATGCAAGTTCATGATGCTGAGTTTTATTAATATCTTACACCCAGAAAAAAATTAGAAAAAAAATTGTTACACTTTATAATGTTGATGTGAGCATGTTTACATGGGATATTAATAAACTAATATTGAAAAAGATTACAAAGCTTATTACATTTTTTGATGCACCTGAGTAATAATGAAGCACAAAATAATTTTATGTCAGTGCTATTATAAAGTATAGTACCTTTCATTGTAATTATTTTCTGAGCATAGTAATGTGTATGAATAATCTACCAATAAGCTAACGACGGTATTGAATCCATCAATATACCATAGGATAATATCAGTATATTATTATTCAATAACATTATCAGTCAATATCTGTAATTTGTAACTAAATATTATATTGTTTGAAACAATGTCAATTTTTCAACGATTTAGGGTTTTGTATTTAAAATTGAATATAAGAAAACTATAATTTATAAATGCCACTGATATTCATTAAAAATATTTCAATTTACATAAGTTGTAATTATAATTAAAACCTCATGAAATGTCAATGAGATAAGCTAATAATTAATTAAGATAATAAATTATTTTGTAAATAAAATAGACGATAGTGAAATGTGTATTAATTTAAATAATTATGTTCTCCTGATGTAATGTTTTAATGGCGTTAAAATATCATAAAAATTGTTTGCTTAGTCCGTAGGGAATCTCACATAAATATTCTCTTAAGATAGCTGACATTAAGGTGTTTATTGATACCGAATATCTTGCTATAAAAACATTAGGTATAAGTCACACACTTATTTTCAGCTATCAGAGGGATGTTTTATGAGCAGGTATAATTTACAGTATCTTAAATAATACCATTGTGATGTTGTGTTTTAGAAAAGATGTCATATTAAGATGTCAACAAGCATTTTTTAAGTAAGGAAAATCTTCTTTATGATGATTTGTTACTCTCATTTACGTTAATTATATAATATATGAAGTTAAAATTCTTCATTTAACAGTCTATTGGTCATTTTCTAAAATATTGAAAAATATAATTAAGAAGTTTTGTGACACCTTATACTCCCAAATTACATTTTACTCGCATAATTAAGAAAAAGGATTAAAATTTATAGAAAATTTAAAGTAATTACGTATACTTTTTTAAATATATTCACGTAAATACCATAATTAGTGCCAATTGCATTTGAAAAGTAACTGCTATTTAATTTGTTTTAAAGTGTGAACAGTCTCTATAATAATACACTTTGAGAGTGTATTGTTATTTAATATATTGTTTCAGTGACAATTGTATTATTGACGCTGAAAACTTTATTAGCATTATTTTGAATTTAATAATATAAAAGATAATGATTCAATTTTTATAGACATAAGTATATTTTCTAGTTTATTTTCAATCTTCATTTAAAAATCAGTAATATAATTCAAATAAGTCAGATATTAGCTGTTTATAAAAGAACATCTAATTGTACCACAAAATATGAACATAAAGTATGAAGGCTTTGTATAAAAAAAAAAGAAATCATTCACTAAATATCATATAACAAAATAAATAATAAAATGCAGTACATATATTCGAATAAATGTATTGCTTTATTCCAGATTATCTTAGTTAATGCATTTGTTACTTTTTTATATATTGTTTGTTGCAATTTTGCTAATTTAACAATAGAGAAAGCTGTCTGAACTGTCTGCAGGATGTTTGAACTCTGGTAACCAATAATTCTAAATGTAGACTATATTATGAAAGTTAGAATGTCAATATGGACAAAATATAAGATATGCCTTCACTTAAATTTCTTGAATCCCAACATTTGAAACATCCTGTACGTATATGATTAATTAATAAAATGTAATATATTATATAATATTTTCCATAAATCATTAATTTTAATTACTGCATCTAAAGCATTGCATGTTTGTTATCATATTTCTACAGATTTCAAATTAAAAAGATTGTAACTATTGATAGCTCGCTTCAAATATATGATTGAAAAAAATTATATTTAAAAGAAGAAATGGAATATATGTACTTTCAGTTTCTATTCAGTTTCATTTAATATTGTGCATAATAAATTATGTATTAATCTTAATATAATTTTAGAATGTTTTATGAATTATTTATTTGCCAACTACCACAATAATACCATAATTGAATTTTCTTATGAAACTGTAATAATTCTATAAGAACTTAATCTTATATCTTAAAGAAAAAGTTATTAGGTACAAAAAATGATTTGTTTGCAACTTTGACTGAGTAAAAGTTTGAATTATATTTTCACATAATCTGTCCTTTATTCAGGGATGAAATAGTCAAAATAGAACAAATCTAAAATATTGAAATATCTTATGAAAATGCAGTATTAATAATAAACAGTATTTATATTATTCATGTAGATTATATGTATATAATATAGATATTATTATATACAACATAAAATTATTATACACAATGTAAATGTATAATATATGTTTAAAATAATAAACAATATTTATATTACAGAATATATGAAATTAGATTAATTAGTACTGATTATTTTTAACAAAATTTAATTATATATTTCTTTTCGGCAGAAATTCAAAACTAATCAATAACTTGATACAACAACCGTTACTAATGAGCTTTTAAAAAGTCATCATTAATAGTACGCTGTTCAAGCTTTTTTGTAAAATTATTCATTTCTCATGCCATATGGTGTCTGATGATAAGTGACGATTTAATGAAACCTTCCATAATCATAGTTTAACAAAAGTATTAATATCAAATTAATAAAAGCTATTGGAATTTAAATTTCATCAAATTGAATTTAAAATTAATTCTAGAAACAAATTTGTTAATTTTAATTACAATATATGGCATATTGTTGAAAACCCCTTTTTGAATAATAAAAATAAATCAATTATCAACTGAATAATATTTGTTAATCTAATATACTTTAAGTTTATAATAATCTAATCAAGAATTACTTAGTTTATAATTATATTATAAATTATGAAGAAAATCTCTCAAGCTTAAAAATTTAAACTAATAATGTAACTGACAATATAAATACAAAACATTTATACATGTTCTAATAATTTGTTCCAATGAAACGTTCCAATTTGTTTCTTAAAACAATATTTACATAACAATAATACATCGAATTCAATCATTTTACATAAAACAAGTAACTGCATTTATGAATTGATTACATTACATTTTCTCCTCTTAAAGTTTTTACAACTGATTTTGTTTTAGTTATTATAATTGATAAATTTTACTTTTCTACGATAGGGCAATAAATAGAAAAATTACAAATGTTTATAACATTTAAATATGGAATAAAACAGTACATTGCATATTGACTACGAGGAGATAATCGGTCCGGACTCTCTACCCCAATTTATGAATTTAAAAGATGTATTATAAAATTGTTATTAACCGAAAATGTACTAATTCCATGCATATAGCACATTGCCTTAACCTTAAAGTGAATCTGTCTTATATTCACAGTGTTAATGTCTATTTAGAATTGTTTAAATAATAAGAATAAAAATTCAGTCAATGTATATTGATGATGTTAGGATGATGTATATTGATATATTAGGAGAAAATGGATCAATACATAAAGTTATTTATTACTCTATTTTTATTATTTACTTGTTATTTAACTTTTGAAAATCTATTTTTTATCACTACAAAAATGAATTTCAAAAAATAAAAAATAATCAGAATAAAGTATAAATTTATTGAATACACTTTTTCGATTTTGATAATTTATATTGTAAAAACTTGTAATTTATAAAACTGTAATTAATAATAAATCAATGACATTTCATCTTAACCTGCTTCTTCAATATGTTTTACACATCAAAAACACGTTCCTGTTTCAGGGATAACAAGTGGACAGAATTGCACAACAATTTGATATAATGTAATGTAAAAGTAAGAGAATCATCGAGTATACTTTGTTTTCCAAAATGTAACTTTATTTGATATTAATTGTTGTGTTTCCAAACTCTCATCAGTTTGTGTCACTTTACAGGTTTCAGAAAACAATAATTAATATTAAATAAAGTTACAGTTTGATGAATAAAGTATGTCTAACTATACTTTCACTTTTATACAGCATTATAATAAATTTGGATACAATTTCACCCACTTGTTATCACTGAATACAGGACAATGTTTTTAACCCGCAAATTACACTGAAGAATCACTTGAATGCTGTAACTAATTGTATATAAACTTATATATACAGCTTGTACATAAAATCAATTAATTTAAAATTACATTAATAATTTTTGCAATTTTATAATTCAATCTTTTTTATAGATGATATAAAATTGCATTTAAATGAAATAATTATGAATACTTACTAATGAATTAAATATTGAAAGATGTTTAATAATTTGTTTTAAAATTCCTTTATATTATTTTTAAGTGGTTAAAGAATAAGAACTTTTTTATCCCACTGAAAAGCATAATTCAAGAATAATCCAAAAAAAAATTCTGTACCATATACGATAAAAAAAGATACAACGCAATATATAAAAGAACACAGTGCCCCCATTGATTACGATGATTTCAACCGAAATGTGTCAAAATATAGGGCTTTATTTAAAAGACCGTAACTTCCCCATTTTTCGCTAAAAATATGACTTTTTTTTAACGTGTTTTGTAGGAAATTGGCTGAGTTTTATGGCCATTTGACGATTGATATAGATTTAACTTTATGCACTCTGTCAAACTTTTGATTTTAAACACGTCTTCGCCTTTCAAGCGACATCATATAGAGTGATATAAATAAGAAGACTTGCCAGAATTTAAATTGGATCATTCTTTAAAAAACTTTTCATAATATTAAGAAAATATCTCAAGTCAATTAAAATTTTAGCACTATAAAATCCAACATTAAAATATTGTAAATTTAAATACTAAATAAACTTATTTTCATGTTGGCATAAGCAGTCTGTTGAAAATAATAATTATTTCGTAATAAAAATTTAAAGATATTAAATAATAAAAGAGAACATCATAAGTTATAAATATCAAAAGTATATTATGCAGTCTAAAGAATTAAAAGTAAATACTTTAGAAGACATATACTATAATTTTAAATATTAATTTGCTACTTTTAATATAAAAGTTTTCCATTTTTTTATTTGATGTAGAAAATAATAGTTTGCTTCATTAATTTTTTCACCACCCAGTTTAATTACATAATTAAACTGGATGGTGAAAACATAAAAAGTGTTCAGTTTGCAAAAAACTAAAGTTAACCTAAAAATTTTTTGATAAACAATATATATGTACCTTAAAAAAGTAGACCATCCATATCTGATATTTGGTTACACCAGGGATATAATTATATATTATTTAATGATAAAATCCCATGCTTTCAATTAAGATTCTTGATTTTCCCACTCTTCTTATCTCTCTCTTTCTCTCTAGTGGAATTTACAGTTTCATTATTACATTTCTACTTTTGCTTCACCTGAAGAAAGTTTAAAAGATTATTTACATACTCATTTGATAAAACATACAACTTATATTGTAATTTTAAAATGTTTTTTTTTTATTATTATAATTTTATTATTATAAAATAATTAAAACATTAAGTATTTGAAATATTTTTCAAGTTAAAAAATATTACATTCTGTAAATACATAACAAAACAAAACAAAACAAATATCACCAGAATTATGGTACAAGCTACGTAACAATAAAATTATTTAATATAAAATGTATCCTTTTGAAATGTAAAATAAAGACATAATAAGACATAATAATGCAAAGTTGATAATGAACACATTATGTTTATTAATTACATATTATTATAATTTTAATTTTTTTCAGAAATTATATATGAATACAAGTAAAAACAATTGATGGATGTACGTAAATCAAGAACAAAACATTTCCACAAAACATATACAAATTATAACCATAAATATTTAACAGAGAGTGTAAAACATACCTTTTAAACGATAATCATTTAGGCCTTGAATTAAATAACATTTGAGTAAAAAATGTTTGTTCTTTTCAATATCTTAACCACAAACAACAGTAAACTTAAGTGATTTTCTTTAGTACAGTTTGGGCCTTTACAAAGTTGTACTGTGATGCATCAATGTCACAGCTAATGGACCTGTTCACTTAGTCTTTCTCTTTTCAAACAGTATCTGCGACAGACTGCGTTATCGTTTTCATTTTTAGGATTCGTGATGCACGTATACAATACAACTCCATCACTATGTTGTTTAAACTGAAAGCATTGTTTGAGAAAAATGAAATCATTTACTGTTAAATCACTTCTAATAAATTTTGTTTACATAACCTATCGTGTGTGTCCTGGCCATGACAACTGAAATAAGCCGATAAAAACTTCGCTAATACTTAAAAGTCACCGCGGTTCGGTTACTCAAGAGTACTGGATAACCTATTTCACTAATAACGGCTATTAAGCTTTATGAAATTACGCGTGTTACTAGTTTATCACCACGCTCAAATTGTACTATCTGCCTATTTTATGAAATCAAATAATGTATTATATGTCGCGGGACTCTATTCTCCAAATAATATACAACATATTTTCTATAAAAATTGCCATTCATTGTTTACATCACAAACGGTATAGCAATATTGCCAGTCACTACATGGAGACGCTCACGCCGCCCTAGCGGTAAGAGTGTGTACTCGTAAGATTAGAAATAAAATTTAATGTTTTACCAACTGTTTTCTTTGCCGTCTGATTTTCCTTCTATAAAACATTATAAAGGCATAATAATAATGCAACAACATAATAAAAAACAGGAAGTTTACGAACATAATAGATGCACATTTAACAATAATCAACGATAGGTTTTATACGAATATAAATTAGATCATTAGAAAACATACAATATCCGATGAACTTGCAATTAACAAAAGTTACTACGCAGTTATTAAAAAACATCGAGCAAAACGAACATTCTATGAAATTAACGTTATATTAAATGACCGTTAAGGAAAAATCTGCGCGAAACAAGACGCGAAGGAAAAGAAAATGGCGTCGGGCGAGCGTCCCTCCAAATGAATATAGCGATTGCATAAACTTCCAATTTGCGCATACCGTTCATTTTAACAAATCAACCTTCGATCAAACGACCGCTACACGAAAGTTGAAAAAAACAACCTTACACTAAGCGAACGTTTCGCGGTGTAAAATCTGCTACAAAAATGCAACGCACCAAACGAACGACGAACGAAACCAGCTTCACGCGGAAGCAATGTTACACGAACGCGGCCACGTACCGAATACGTTACATAAAACGAATTTTACTACACACGAGAGTCAAATGGAACCAAACTCGCACTAAACGACCGTTACACGAAATAAACAGTATAAAAAATATGCTTCGTGCGGGAACGAATAATGCACGAAGCAAACCCGACGCGTACCGTACATACATTTACTGAATCTCATGATTCTGGAAGTTTCTCTCATTGGCGAGAAACGAGCGTTCCAAAACGCACTTGGCGTCTACCGCAAAGAGTGCATGAAAAAATGCCACGCAAAACGATGCTTACCCTAAGAACGCCGCCCTAGCGGTGAGAGAAATATACTTTCAGGCTTATGTTTCAAATTCTAAGAATTTCGTTCTCTACTAGTTATGAATATATAGATATTATAATAATGCAACAACATAATAATGTAAAACAGAACAAATACCAACATAAGAGATGCACATATAGAAATATATCAATACATAGAATAGAAAAAAATCAGTACATAAAATAATATGATTTTTAATGTACAGAAATTAAATCATTAGATCACCTACAATATTCGACAAACTGTAACAATCCGACCATTGTTTGTCTAACAACGTATGGAAAAGTCCCAGCAACAAAGAATCTTGCACATAACGAAAGTTACTAAACAGTTATTAAATAAATCCGAACAAAACGAACATTCAACGTATTGACGGTTATACTAAACGACCGTTAAGGAAAAATCTGCGCGAAACGAGAAGCGAAGGAAAAGAAAATGGCGCTGGGCGAGCGTCCCTCCAAATGAATATAGCGATTGCACAAGCGTCCAATTTGCGCAGACCGTTCGTTTTAACAAATCAACCTTCGATCCTACGACCGTTACACGATAGTTGAAAAAAATCAACCTTGCACTTATGGAACGTTGCGCGGTGTAAACTTTTCACCGAAAAAGAAACAACGCGGCAAACGAACGACGAACGAAAGCAGATTCACACGGAAGCAACGTTCCATGAACGCGTCCACGTACCGAATGAGCGTTACATAAAACGAATTTTACAACGCACAAGGGTCAAACGGAATCAAGTGCGTACTAAACGACCGTTACACGAAATAAACACTACACAAAATATGCTTCACGCGGGAACGAATGATGCACGAAGTAAACCGAACGCGTACCGTACATTTACTGAAATCTCATGATTCTCGAAGCTTCTCTCAACGACGCGGAAGGAACGTTCTAGAACACACTTGATGCCAACCTTCAACATTTAAAACCGAACAGTGTGTGTTCTAAGGTGCGTCGTACGGCACATGAAAATAATAAATTAAGGTGATGCAGTAAGTCTGCTGCCACGGAGTTAGTGTTTTTGTTATTATTATTCTTTAAATGCTGATTTGATGCTTGCAATTGATTCAGCATATTTTTTAGACATGGGAAAATTGTATTCAATTAAAAAGTCTGAATTTTTAAATCAATTTTAAGCGAATTTAGGGACCGCGTTTTTTTAACACCTAAAAAACGCGGTCCCTAAATTTGCTTGAAACTAATGATAAAAATTCAGTTACATCATTGTTAAATAATCTCCCAGATTGAGAAAATGTGCTGAATCAACAACATCAATTAATTCTCATTCATTTTAATAAAAACGAATAAC
>JABFPN010000913.1:0-36154 GCA_022817305.1 Leptoteleia sp. ZL-2020
ATTTCGGTAAAACAAAAGAAGGCGCGTTGTTAGGCCAACGCAATACACCGTGTTGATCTTACATAGTTTGTCTATGTTGAATCAATGCCATTTTGCTGTGAACCCTATGGCGTATTTTTTCCCGTGTGGTATTCTTAGTAAACTGGTTGTATATTTACAAGAATTGGAAATTTATCATTTTAAGTTAGTAAAAAGTATCAATTTGATGATTATTATTAGAAAATGCTGACACTTATTACTAATTTAGGATAGTAATTTTTCCAGTTTTGCAAGAATATCACCAGTTTACCAACAATCTCAGCAAATTTTATTAATCTTTTATCAATTTATAATCATATATCAATTTATTTGCACGGTATATTTAGTTCCCTCTATTGATATAATTAGTATATTCAACTTTGTAGAATTTAATTCAATATTATATTTGCATAAATTATAAAAGTATTCGTACTTAAAGTAATCAAAATACTAGATATTTCTAAAATACTCTACAACCTTTGAAAAATGAAAAAGAAAGAAACTTGAAGTTACTTAAACGTTCAGAAATCGTGATTCTAAGCCCTCACAGCAATATGCAAATGTCTCACCTTAAACAGTACCATCAATCGAAATTTCACATCTACTTATCTCCCAGGCGAACGTCTTAATTTTATCTCGTCCCAATCTTTTATGCCGATTGATACTCGATTACGTCGTATCAGCGGATTAAACCACAAATCAGCGTAGCGGGTAATTAGCATACTTATATTAAAAAGTCCCTACGTACTTATGTCTACTCCAATATATCTTGTTACGTGGTACCAGGAGAAAACACATGATACATTTGTGACATCATTTAAGCGGACGTAAACATGCTGATAATGCGAAAAGGAACAAGAAGCCGGGGACGTCAGAAAACACTTTGCGTTGATCTAAACGAGATACGTGGACGGTACAGTTAAACGCCATTTGTTCGTATACGTGGCGCTCGTACGGCCAGCCATTAGACACACAAAGTATAACTTAATGGGGGAGAGAGGGGGGGGGAGGGGTGATAAAAAGTCGCGGCGGCCTGTCCATTATTGCGGGAATTATTTTCATCTTTGCGCGTCTACCCGCAGTCGTATATAAAATGTCCGCGTCATCTTGCGCACCGTCTCCGCATTGCCCGCCGCTCAATTATAAATGATTGCTATTGCAAATCGTCGACGGGTTGTAGCGGCGATTTTTCCCGCTAAACGATTCGCGCAAGTGAATTAGAATTGCTGTTTAATAACGCTCTTATTATCGTCGACTATAAAATGACACGGCGAAACTCGAAATTCCCTTTCAGTGCGAAATGAAATGACCGCGCCGATAAAGAAGTAATCGTCCGCGGCGTTCATTAATAAGCTCGTACGGCACCGCGCGCTATTTCCATTACCAACCGGCGGAAACAAACAAAAAACTCTGCGCACGCAGTTAAGAACTGCTTGCGCTTAGTTCTTTGAAATAATCACGGGCAAAGTGAAGGATAAAATTTATGTTGCGGTAGGATGAATGTTAACGCGTTGACTGTTAATAATCATTTGGGTTGTATGAAATCAATGGATTTTATTAACTGAACAAAGTTCCAGGTCAAGGGACGTGCGCGGTTTTCGGTTCCTCAAAACTTGCAGGATAATCCGGCGAGCTTTAAGGGTCGAGTAAATTTGGAATAGTGATATTATATGCTTTTATGGTATTGGGTCTACAAATGTGTTTCTGTCGTTTGACATAAGATGACGCTGTTATTAAATTATGATTAAAATTGTCTTATATATAAGGTTATATCGTACCAACATAGATGAAAAAACTGGATGGCAGCTGGATTTTGGCTGGAAACATGGTTGAAATAGGGATGTGTATGGCGTAAATCCAGCCTTTTGAAATAGTTGGTAGCAATCGGCTGGATATCAACTGGTAAAAAAAACGAAAAAAAGGAAGAATCGTCCAGTTATAATAAATATATATTTCATTCATAATTTTTAGATTTTTTAATTCCTTCTTAATTCTTTTTCATTTTTTTTTAATTTTTTAATATATGACAGTTATGTTTATTTTGATGTCGCATTATCATTAATATGAAGAATACATATTATTAAATGAACAAAATTGGTTACTGCATTAATAATATTAATACGTTCGAGTTATCTGTTAATGACATCAATATACATACTTGTCGCAGTAAAGCAGAGTTCGTTTCAGTTACAAATATTACTTACGTTAAACGCAGCCATTAATTTTGATTAAGACAATCGTGTGTTTTGATTGCGCACGTTCATGCGATATATACATAGATTGCGCAGCGTCTCGACTGCTAATGTGTGACGCTTTTGATTTTCTCAGTGTAAAAACAATTAAAAAGTTGCTTTTAATTATATTTATAATAGAAAGTAAATTAGATTACTAGAAAATATTATTTCTTCAAATTTACTTCCTTTTGATAATAACTTTTGTGGTTAATTATCACACATATAATACATAAAATTACATTATATAATATCATTTAAAAATTACAACAATACAAAGTTTCATACTTTATTGAAACGTAGAATATTTTTCTATATAACTTTTGTCTATATAATTCTGTAGTATACTTACCATGAAATGATTATTGTGAAAATTATTCATTATTATTGTCATTGTTTATTAATTTTTTGCAGTATATTCATTTATATTCGAGTAGGTTGATTTATTCATGTATCCATAAAAGTCATTCAAGATTTAATTTACGCACAGAAGTTGGTTTCTCCATCCCCAAGTCTGTTTCATTAAATCTTCACTCGGAAAGCACGTTTAGTACAATCAAACACTTTGTTTAACTTAACCGCGAACACGCAAAAAAATGTCACAACGAAAATTACTATATTTCATAACAAGACTGATAGAAAATCTTATATTTTTAAGTAAATGTCCTATCCTAACTTTTACTATACTGGTTGGTAATAAATTTTGTAAATCTCGTATTCTTTGCATTATTAATTCATTAAAAAAACCACATCGGCATGTTTTACGTCAGCGTTATCATACAGTATAGTAATTTTTGTCGCAACTTTGTTGCGCGCGCAGTATAGTTACTTCATAAGTACACATAGGCACAAGTATACACACGCTGGATCGCAAGAAACATTTTTTTCCTCGCTGTCAACCGGGAATCCGCTGGATCTTTCTTTCCGTGTAGCGAAATTTATTTTACACCGCTCACGTTCTAATCCGCGCATAATCAAATCGCATTTTTTCCCCCGGAAGAAATTTATTCGCGTAATAATTTGCGTTTCGCGTTTTATTATGATTGGACAGTAAAACACAGCATCTGGAAAATTTATTCCATCGCACCGCGAGGATGGTTTCGCGGATGAGGTTGACTTCTAGATGAAAGTAAATAGCTGTTCTGTTATCGCGCGTATCTTTCGATTTTTCGATGGATCGACTCCGCGAGCTTTTGAGGTTGTACACGTGGAGAAGTCACGCGTGAAAAATAGCAGTTTGTACCGCTTAAAATAATGTATCGAATATAAGGAAAAATGTTATTTCACGTGCCACGTTTTGGGACGTTTTACAATTGAGAGATATAATAATTATAAATATACTTTTCAACCACCCAAATGCTGTATAAAATGTTTCCTTAATGCAGTTAAGTGTGTATCTGTAACCGGAATGGTTTTTTCCTCGTGTACTGTTAATTAAAGTTATCAATTAGCGCCCATACATCCGACAACAATTGGGCTGGTACGATCCTTACGTGTCTCATTAACGGAGCCAGTCCCCGCTAAGTGGACGCGCCAAAAAACTAGTCCCAAAAATACGCCGAACTGATCGTCCATATGTTGCTCTTTTTCCCCCTCTGACATCATACGGTCGAGTTGTTGCCACGCTAAACCCTACATTCAGGATCCGCAAGTTTTTGTTTACTGTCGAATCGGCTCTGAAACAGTATCATTTACTGACCTACATTTCGTGACGAAGATTCTGTTTCCAGTACACTCGATAATGAATTAAGGAGTGAAATATAGACCTGGTTTTAAAAATTACCCAAGTAGAAATCTGGCTGGGTTAAATTGAGACGTGATTTGGTCCCGCCAAGGTCGGTAAATCCGAGCTTTTTTACATTCACGCCTGACCAGGAATTGGTTAAATTTTAATCACGTTTCCATTTAAATAAAACTTTTCTTCCTTTGTCTCCAAAAATTTGGTTACTAGTTACTGATTAACTACTAATTTAAACTAATTAAAAAGTACAGAATAAGAAAGTTTAATAAATCAGATATATATAGGAAATTCTCTGTGGTCCTGGAATGGTACACAATATCAGACCTATAATTAGATCCTTAATGTTCAAAAGATCCTTAATGTCAAACTCAAATCAAACATTTTTAGTCAGGCTCTACCTAGGCCCAAATTTAAACCGATCAATTTAAAGTACTCGATAAAAATAACTGAGTGTATATTTAGTATTGCTTATAACATACATGTTATTAGAATAATGTTAACTTTTCTTTTTCAGGTCTTAACGTTTGGGGTTTTCGAAAAATGAGTAAGAAGATTGATTCATTTCGAAGAGCCGGTTCGCGAGAGAGGATATCCCCGATAATTGAACGGTTAGACGCAAATTCGCACAATAATAACAACGATGTTGCAAACAATAATAAGAATAATAAGAACAACGAATCGCCGGAATCGAAACCAACGAAGGGAGAGAGGGGTCGATTTGGTAGCATGCACAGATCACCTTCCCCCTTCAAGTCTTTCTTTATTCGAATGGGATCCACTGGGATGCTGAATGCCACGAAAGGGAACAGGCGATCCCAAGTCATCGATGATAGGCACAAAACGACGGAGAAGGAAAACCTTTTCAGGAGCTGCAGTACCAGCCAATTGAACACTAGCCCAACTTACGTCAAGGTAACCCTTATTTACCTACAAAAGAATGTACTTATTTGCAAAAAAAATGTATCTTTATTAATAGTACAACTTGTTCATCATATCCTCAATTTACTAGCTTGATCATTATTATTAGTAATTTTTATATAAAATTGTTCTCATACATTGTGTAGACAAATATATATGTAAAGAAATGCTGATTCCTCAAAGCAGTCTGAATTGAAAAATAAGGAATCTAATATTTTCTTATCTTTATTTATTATCACAGGGCGATGATCCGTCGGAGGGCATAGACCTACAGCTGAACAGTCGAAAGGATAAGACTGTCTCCTGCGACAATTTAAATGATGCGCAAGACGAGGACACGTTCGACGACGCGGCGGTAGACTTGTCAAACACCTGTTCGTCCGTGAACGGAGGGGTCTTCAGTCCCTGTGACTTTGGCGAGTCCAGAAGCCACGATGCCCTACGCAAGTCCAACAGTTGCGACTTCAAAGAGGTCAAGAAGTCGAGCTTCCCGTACGCATTTCTCCGCTCGAAATTGTCCGTCCTCCCGGAGGAACGTCACGGTTCGTGCAAGGACGAGCGCCTCTTCAAGACCGCATCCGAGGAGCACTTTCCAACCCTCATCGTGGAGGACACCTTCGAGGGCACCACGACCCTCGGCCGAAGGCGCTCGAAAACTGGATCGTACAGCCCGGCCAATCGGGACTTGTCATCGCGCAATCAAGATATGGCGATGCGATACACGAGGAACTCTTACGCCGAGAGTTGCAGCGAAAGAATGATGCGCTGCGAAAAAGATAGATACAGCCTGAATTCGAGCCATTTGGAACGAATCGAAAATAACGCCCATTTGGAGGACTCCTGCTACGGTGCTTACAGGTGAGGGGACCCGCTGAGTCGCGGCTTTGCGCCACCTCGGTTATGACATTTCAATTTTTCACCTTACCTAAGTGTACGCGTTTTTCCATTGGGAACGATAGAACTTTCCTGGTTGGGGGGGCCCCGCGATGCCATCTTTGGAATGGCACGATGCTCGGCACATTACGCGACGATATTTTCACGCGATAGATTGAACATTCGCCGGATGTATTGATTTAACTGTTCGCCGAATGTTTCGACCCGTTCTAATCAATACGTACATGCTTAGAAGTTTGATTCATATTGCTAGACATTGTGGCGCCTGATGCGAACTAAAGTTTGACGACAAGCAACTTGGCTGGAATATTAATTTGGATATTAATCATTGTTTGATTAGTTTAATTTAATTTGTAGCTTCAGTGGGTAATTGCAATATTTGATATATCAGTATAAATATGATTGAATAATTTTAAGGTATTGAATATCAATTTATTATTTTAATTTGTAATTGTTATGGGTAGTTAAAATTTTTGAACATTTCTTGAAGAAAATGTTCAAGTTTAATATAGAATATTACTGTTAATATTAATAATTTTATATTTTTAATTATTAAAATATTACACTTTTCAGACATATTCGTAGTAATATTTTTTATTAAAATTTAAGTTATTATTCTAACATTTTTCTTAGAGATTGTGAGATTCAACGGTATATGTGAAGATTATCATAAAAAATCATAACTGACTACTGAATGTAAAAAAAAGTTTTCATGATCTACGTATGAAGGTATAGAAAGGGTCGTCAACCTTCAAAATCACCCATCAAAAAGGATAATCCCATGTTGATGAAACGTTAGGTGGGCTAATACCTTAATATAACATTTTAAATTGGGCGGAAATATTGATGGCAGGATGAAAAAAAAGATTTGATGTTTATTGATGTTTCAATTATTACAAAGTGAAAAAGTAGTAAATAAAGGAAGCATTTGTTTTATTCATCATTCATTAAATATATATCTGATGGTTTTATAAGATCTTAAAAAGATACCATTATTTTTAAATAAATTAAAGCTTTATATAAATAATAAATGTGTAATAAATTAATTGTTACTTATAAATATAAAATTAATTTTCGTTTTTTAACAATTTATAAAATTATTTACTTAAAAGATAAAGTTTGCATTTTATTTAAAAGAGAAAATATCACAAAGAGTTGGAAAAACATTAAAAATATTATAAAATGTTTTATTTTTGTTTTACGATGAGATATAAAAGAAACTTGAATAATCGTTCAGACCGTCCATGCTTTTGGTGAAACCCGGAAGTTGTAGCTTAGGGCGTCAAGTGACACGCGATCACAGTGAGAGTAAAACACAGGGTAGTCGCACCCACTTTTATGTACACAAGTTTCCCTTTTTCCAACGAAATCCGCGTATTCATGAAATAAATTGAATTGAACTTTTTCGTATTTATCTTTAGGTACATGCTACTAATTTTTCTTTGTTAAATAATGCATCGACTAATTCGTGCTTACGTTGTACCGGAAGATCGATTGCGACATTCGCGGTTCGCTAAGCCAATTTGAAGACGCAAACTGTATGTCGGCTTAACCTCGCTCAGATATAAAATACAACTAATCTTATAAGTGGAGTACTTGACGTGACATAAAATGAAGCGTGTAAAAAAAGAAGAAAAAGACATCTTTCATATAAGTTATTAATTTAAAATTGAAATATAATTAGAGTAAAATATGTGGATTAAAATTATTTCATTAGTTATAAATTAATAAGAGTAAAACAAGACGGGATATTTTAATTAGTATAAATGAAGTAGTAAAAATTATTTTGTAACATAATGACCAGACAGTCATTTTTTAGCACCGGGAGAAAGTAATGTCTATAAAAACGTAATTCTTTAAAAAATACTAATGAAAAGCCGTGTGAATTAAGATTTTTTACCGACATTTAGTGATAATGAAAATTAGTTCACACCGTTTTTTGTTGGTTTCCTTTAAAACGTATATAATTATAATCTATAGTACTCCCCTAATATTGTAAAATGCCTGCTTTGTCATTATATTACAAAATTATGCTTGGAACGTCACCATAATTAGCAAATAATTTATTTCATTAAAAGCTGATTAATAATAAGAGCTGACCTTAACATTATTATAATCTGTGGTACACAATTACATTATGATGTTTAACCATATTATTTAATTGATTCAATTTATGTTTACATTGCATTAGGTATGTCCTTTGTTAACTGAAATTAGGTATATCGTACATACACAAAGCAACTGAAATGAAATATTTCATTCATTATGATAAATAAATTATTTTACATTTTTGTGACAATATAATACAAAATAATCTACATGAATTTTTGTAATAAATTGCAAAAAGGTATATTGTGTAGAATCCTTGTTTATTTTATACAGTAGCAGCTTTAATTGTATCGATGTATTGGTGAGGTTTTTTGTAACGGGATTTTATATATACCCAAGGGATTAAAACGAATAGAAAAATGAAAAACGAAATTCAAACCTTGTTGACTTCATTCGATTTCTCTAATAAAGCTTAGCATTTTTTTGTATACATAGCTTGTGTTTCATTTCAAATACTGAGAAAGATCTATAGTAATAACAACGAAATATACAATTCACATTTGAAAATATTACGTAACAATTTTTTATAAAGAAGAAGATTCCCTTTTATAAGACTTGCACAAAAGATTTGTCACGTCTATTTAGTGGGCTATAGTCATAAGAACACTACTTTTAGTACATGTTACAAAAATTATCATATTCAACACGAGTAAAAGTCCCATTTCTCAAACAGTATTATTGTCGCGGGAGTTGCTGTCAAGTGAAAAACAGAAGCCACAATCGTCGAAAAACGGAGGTATATTCGTCTCTGTTTCATAATATACTGTTTATAGTAAAATTAAAAGAAAAACATCGAGTATTTGGTTTTTTCAAAAGAAAAGAAAATTCAATTTATATATATATCTCTTATTTTCTCACAGAATAAGAAAGGATGAAAAAAAGTCATAAATTGAAACAATATAAAAAGACTGGGAAAAAGGACAATATAAGAATAAAAAAAAACTAAAACAAGCAAAGCAAATGAAATGGAAAGAAAACGACACATAATCAAATACATACAACAAAAATACACAAAATAATACACAACTATACAAAACGCGAACATGCAAAACAATAGAAGAAGGTCAAAAAAGGACTCAAACATGCAATACATAAACATCTATAACACGAACATACAAAACACAAATATATTAAGCAGTAAAAAAATGATAACAATAAACAGGATTGGAATGATTTGTTTCACAGAACGAGTCCGATGTCACTTCCGGCGCACCCGGGCCTGAGTCTTCCGTGCCGAGAGCCAGCAATGGACTTAAGCAACATTCCCGAATCGCGTTACCCGGACTCGGTTTCATTAATAATGGACTCGGATGGCGGGCCGACTTTGCGAAATTACCGTAGGAACTCGGCGCCGAGCGAGCAGAGACTATCTTCCCATTACGTAAGCTCCAACGAGTCGGGTTACGATAGCGATGGGCCCCGCGGCAGCGAGTCCACCGCGGCGTCTGAGAACGAGGCGCTCAGTCTCAAGTGCACCGACAGTTCCGACACCAGCAGCGTGCTGGACTCGGAGATCGAGAAGCCCATTCGCGGCCCCAGCCCCAACGACTGCACCGAGGACGATTCGGACAGCGTGCGCACCACCAAGGCGGCCAACGAGCCCCAGGAACTGGTCGCCGGCGAAACCTTGGACGGCCTACGCTGGCATCAGAGCACTTCCGGTAGAATGCTGCCGAGCATACACCAGACTTCCTCGGTCTGTTCGAGCCACCAGCTGGCGGAATTCGCGGACCAAAGTCGTTCCAAATCTCCAGCGGTGTTGTCCCACCGGGCGAAGATGCAGCTGGAGAAAACGCGCTTCCTCAGCGACATCATCCAGCCGCCTAAGAAGGTCAAGCGGTGCAGGATCGTGCAACTCACGAAGAAAGACCCGAAGGAGCATTTGGGCATACGTCTGGCGCAGCAGCGTTTTGACGAACTTCGTTACGTCATCGTTCAGCTGGAGAGCGACGGTATCGCCCACAGGTGACTTGATTAAACGTTTTTATTGGATTATGATTCAGATCGTAGGTATTTTAAGGAGACGGCTTATGAATGGATACACCTTGGTTTAAACTCGGACATAGTGGAAGTCGATTAGGGACCATGAATGTGGCTCGTCGCTTTAAAAGATGGAATGTGAGTGTCTAGTCGGATGTATGGTCGTTAAGAGTTTTTTTGTGATTTAGATGCATGTTAACCCATTATTTGATGTATTTTTGTTGCCCGGGGCCATTTATTTATGGAAACATTTTGGAGATTGGAGATAGCGTCTGGAGTCTATTATGACAAAATCATGGCTGTTTAAGAAATATTTTTCACTAATGGATATACTTTGATAATGTTTAAAGATAATGCAGAAAATAATTCTATTTACGTGTACTAAAATATACCTTATATATACATCAAAGTTGGATACAGTATACAATTTTTTAAAATTCATATTATCTTATAAAATTTATATTGTTAAATTAGTATTATAAAAAAAGAAAGATTAACTGTTCCTCTCTTACTCTCACTTTTTCTTTTTATATTCTAAATAATTTTAGAGAGAAGGGATAGTGTCGGGGTTTAGATGCTTTATGAAGCTGGTTTGAAACATATATTACAGCTATCTAATGAAGACAGATTACAAATGTAAATCTTGTTAACCCCTAGGGGTATTATAAAAAAATGATTAGACTATCAGCATATAGATCTTTCATTTATAAGACGAAATGACAACGTTGATTAGGATATATGGCCATAAAGATGTTCTCGAAATTCAAACAAAACATCAATCCATTTTTTATTACTCTTTTTTTTTTGGAACGTAAACTTTTTGTCTTTAGGAACGTCTTGGGAGTATTTAATATGAAAGTCGATTAGCACAACTGTCGTGGGCGTTTGGAGAAGGCTTATGAATGGGCCGGGGATACTGACTTTATTCGGAAATCGAAGACGGTTTGGCGTATCATTGTTATCCGTAATGCCTTTATGAATAACGTTAAGCGGTCGTAAAAACAGAACCGAAATGGTCCGAATTGATAAGCTGCTCTGAGAGGAGTTTGGGGATCTAAAATATCGTGACGTCACAATAACGATTCTTATTTTTGCAGAGACGGGAGGTTGCGGCTCGGCGACGAAATAATTGAGGTGGAGGGCAAGGATCTCAGGACAATGGAGAGCCTGGAACAGGTTCAGAATTTCCTGAAATCGTTTACCGGCAACAAAGTTCGTCTAAAAACGGTGTATGAGGAAACGGTGCCGCAGGTGTACGTGAGCTCGTCAACTTTTCCGGGCGAGTGCGAGTATTTGGAAAATGCTAAGAACCTTTCGAAAATGTCGCTGCTGGACTCCGAGGAACGACGTGCCTCGCCTCTAAACGATTCCACGAAATCTAGCAATGACGCGGCGCAACCTAGGAAGCGTCCGGATTATTTGCCGCTCGGAAGCTCGGCGATGGAACGCAAGCACACGGACAGTTCCGTGGACATTATTCCAGAAACGCAGCAGTATTTAAGCAGACACATCGCACGGTTTGAGAAGGGTTACGGCAGACCCAGCCTCGGCTTTAGCGTTGTCGGAGGCAGAGACAGTCCGCGTGGAGACATGGGGATTTTTGTCCGAAGGGTCTTCCCGGGTGGCCAGGCCGACGTATCAAAAACTCTTTTCCAAGGTAGGTTTTATATTTTTAAATAATTTATGTCCGATTCTGTGTGTTTTTTTATTACGTATAGTCATTTTTTGTTTCATTTCCTGTCCAATAAAGTACTTGTAATTAACGAGGAATTATATTATATACATATTAAATTCTACATTATAAATAATATATAGTGTATTACATTTTGAATACATTTTGAGTATAAATAAACTTAAAAACTATATTACTCTTTGCACATATTTCTTAAAATTTTTAAGAATAAAGCTTCAATAATTGTTGAAATTTAGCACCGTGGTAACCAATTACTGTTTGCAGTCACACAATTAATAAAAGTAATGATGTAAAACTCAACGAAAATTATACAGTAATGCCTGTAATAAAAGTTGTCGACGCTCCAAGGCGAAAAGAACAAAAAAATTATTGACTCGTTTTTTTTTTTTTTTTACAAGAACGACTATTAATAATTACGTCAAATTATATCAATCATTATAGAATAAAGGCACGAAAATATTTTTGTGGAAGAAAGTTTTTGCTACTTCTTTTGTTGCGTTTCCCTTTATACAGACATTTCTCAACACTTTAAAACTAATTCATTAACAAATCAATTCCATAACATGTTTACATTCATACTTTAATTTGAATTAGATAAATATAATCGTTTTCATTTATATCGCAAAGGAATCCACATAATTAGCAGAAACGAAAGACGTAAAACAAATTATATGAAATCATGTTTTATACTTAAAAACCAAATCTCATTACAGAGGTGCAACATGATAGAAGCGATAACACGAAAGATGGTAGATATGATTGTTTCATTTCATCAATCGTCGTTACAGTGAAAGCGCTTAAACTGAATTACCAAGAAACACGCATTTAAGCGCCTTATTCATAAAATTCATTACTTTATTCGTTTCTTGTTTAATTGATAGCATAATTGCTACTGAATACATTAAAGTTATACTATTGAACAGTTTATTTAAATATGCTGGTGGCATTAATAGGTACTCCTTTTTGCCACAACTTTTTTCCTTTCACAAATCATTAAAAGTATTTTGTACCAATATTTTTTATTACTACGAAAACGCGCACAAATCCACCGCGATTATTCCCCAGTTCAAATATTCATCTCAAATTGAATTCCCCAAACCAAGACGTAGCGTTGAAAAATTCAATTTTTTTAAATATAACACTCGAAGAGAGCGCAAGATATTATGTATTTAAATGTCCCGTGTCTGACATAATGTATGATTAAAAAATACTTAAAAAGCGCAGATGTTGAATAATTTAGTAAAATCGTATGTAAATCTGCGCGGCCGTGTCATTACTTTGACGAAAGCAAATGAGGGGAAAAAAGAAATTTGTTTTTTTCGGCATGGAATACCATCAGTCAGTGCCTAACGATAAAGCGTTAGTCCGTCTACGTGTGTGACACTTTAGCGGCACGTATGTTTCGCGCATTCATACGCCGGGATGCAGGGGGGGCGCGCGTCGAACACGGCTCGAATCTTTAATCCGACAGGCAATGCCACGTGCATTTCCAAGTGGTCACGCCTTCGGCCTTTTTTCTTCTCCCCCTTTTTTTTTTCCTTCTCTTCGTATGGTTTTTTCTCGCGCGAAGACTCGCGTCTTTCATTTAGCGCATTGTTTCACACCGCACGTCCCACTTCGGCCGCGCAAGAGCCAACGACACGAAAGCGCGCACCTGTTTCGACTTTATTTTTTTTACAAGCCGCGAGACAGAACTAGGTTTTGGATTTCAACCAGTCCGCGTGCAATTTTAACGTCCTTTTGCACTTGTCACGGTCTTGCGAAACGGTACTCCGGTACAGTTGGCTCGGTACCTAGACTAGGCTCGTAACAGATGCCTATTAAATGTCCAGTTTATTTACATTTTGAATCGTCATCAGAAGCGAACGTTCCAATTAGTCCTCAATTTAAATATCCCGGGTAATTTTACGTTGCCATTTTTATTGCACATTTTTATGCATTCGGAAAATTTAAATTAACCTGGAGTCTTTAAACTTCCTGGTTAAGGTAAATAAATTATCTTATTAAGCGGACGGTCTATTTAATATTTCTACAGTGAGAGGAAAATTCAATATGAATTAACGCAAGACATCATCAAATGTTCTACAGGATGAAACGATATTGTTATTGTTTGCCTTTGAAATTTGTTATAATTAAAATGTTCAACTTATATGATAGATTTAAAATAGTATAATTTCTCTTCACCTACAGATTATAACAATATAAACCTGAAATAAAAAGTTATCAAGAAAAACAAAATACAAAAATAATTAAAATTGTCTAGTTGAAATAAAACGAACAAAAATATTTAGCCAGAGAGAAATATTGAAATTGTTAAAACTCATTTTTTCCCACAAAACACTGTAATCTTAATTAATTTGCATTATCATCCGCAAATTCTTATGTACTTATTCTTAAATAACCATCGGCTATAAGAAGATAGCCTTTAAATTTCAAGATTTTCTTTGTACTTTTTATTTTCAATGATGTCACGCAGGAGCGTCTAGAACAAAGTGCAAGCTTTCCTAGAAATAAATCGTATGCATTGAATTGCGTGAAAAAAATTACACAACTTTTTTTCAGCATCTTTACAAAGGATGTAAAAATGTTTCGATTGTAATGTAAATATTTGTGCAATAACTCACGTTTGATGCTAGTCGTGATAAATAGAAGTTGTAAGAGCTTAGCGATATTATCGCTCACAGAGAAATCGCTAGTTTTCTGTAATAGATTTCTTGATCAGTCATGATTGGTATTTAATGACTTACTACAACAATTTCAATGAATATGAACATATTCTATTATTATAAACATAGCAATAATATCATAATATGGCAAAATAAAAAAAAATCAAGTAAATGTTTTAATGTAATATTCAAAGTATGTTACGGTTATCGAAAATTATGTGGATTCTACTACTAAACTTTTTTACGCCGTTGTAGTGTTAAAAATTACTGTTACCGTTATTTAAATAATGAGTTGTACGTTGTTTCTTTTAGGTGACGAAATAATAAGTCTGAACGGAAAAGTTCTTCGCGGTTGCACACATCAAGAAGTCATCGAACTGTTTAAAGCTGTTCGGGAAGGAGCAGTCGAACTGGAATTAGCAAGAAGACACAGGTGCCAAAATATATTTTATTAATTAATAATTTAACAGAATAAAAAATTATTTTAATTTATTATTTTAGTTTATTTTGTTTGTTTCAATATATGCTTTGAAGACTAATCAATTAATAATTTTAATTAAATGTCTATACAATTTGTTCATTTATAATAATCGTGGGAAATTAACATCATGTTTTACATTTAAAGTATTCCTTATAATATGGTATAGTTTTTCAAAAAAATATAAAAAATAATGAGACCAAGGTATAGAACTCGTTGTTTAACAGTCACTTTTAGAAATATAGATCTTATTTTGCAAATATCCCTAACAAGGAAAATTTAGGCCACGCCCCTCTCCTATTTACATTGAAGTTTGACAAAGACCAATGTTATTCGAGACTGTAACATAGAGTGATGATAAAGCGTGTAACTGGTAATTGTAAAGTAACGAGTTCTACTCCTTGATAACGACAATTTTTTTTATAATTTTTAAAAATACTATATCATATTTTAGGGGTTACTATAAATACTCAAATATAAATGTCTCTCAGTGTATTTTGGAAATTTGTCTTAGTTTAATGTATAAATTATAAGTTTATAAATAATAAGAGTAAAGGAAGTAAAACGTATCATAACTTTTTGAAAATAATAAAGACAAATAACTTTTATTTTTTGCAATTCACAGTTGAACTTTTTATAAAAGTCAATCTTGCTGCATTTCAGGTATCAAAAAAATGGATTGAAGTCCGCTCCATGTTAAACGCTAGACAACGAAGATTACCACCAGAAGTGCTCTTGATCTTATAAATTAAGTTTCACGAACACCTGTAGATTCTAGTCGCACCGTCACGCAAACGGTTCGTCGCGATCTCGACGCTCGTTATGTTTGACTTATTTTATAATGAATCTTAGGCTAATGCGCGAATTATTAGTGCAATAAGTGATCTTTTTTTACGTATTACATATCAGTTTGCACATGTCTTACATCGAATTATTAAATTTTATACATTTATGGAAAATAACGTATTACTAGCGCAGTAACCGAAGTTCATAGTAATGTTCTTGCTAAGGTCGTTATTTATTTGAAATTTATTAGTTTATTAATCTTTCGTTTATTATTTCGTTTATACTTTTTTATGCTATTTATTAAAAGTCTAATGTACGAACCTACAAAAATTCGAGACTGTTCTTGGCACTGTAATTTGTTATATATATACATATATATTTATACATAATTATACATAGTACTTTTCGCAAACTATAGTGAAGTGGCTAAGTGTAATATATGTTGATATAAGGAATGCTATTGCATCAATTATGTTTTTTATATAAATTTTGTTCGATCATCGTTTAGAGTTTCTAAATTAAGTTGAACGTTCAAAGTTTTATATTGATGAATTACCATTGAAACAATGTCAAATTTTTCGAAGACAATTTTTGACATTTGTTTGTTAATACTGTTTGATACAGTTTTAAGACATGTGTTGACTGTAACATTTTTGTAACAGTAATAGAAATGTTATTAGTGCTACAACGAATTGTACAAGAATTTTATCTTATGAGCAATAAAATTGATACATATTTCATGAATTTTTTATTTAAGAATTGTCTTCATTGATGAGTATAGGAAGAAGAAAAAGAAAGTTCAGACAATGTAAAAATGAACTGAAAAAAGGAATAGTAAGAATGTTAAATAATAATTAAATTTGTATAGAGTAGTAATGATTGTATTATTTAAGAAATTGAATTGTTACCTTTTTGTAAAAAATAGAATTTCATTTAAAAAATATTATATTATCAAAAATAAATCAAATATAAACTTAAACCTTTACTGTTTTGATTACTCACTGTAATGTACTTTCGTAGAAAAATGATTTATACTTTAATATGTTTAGAAAATAAATGTCATGTTTTCTTTTCAAATTGTATTAGATCCATCCAATTATAAAATAGCGACAAAAATTGTATTTATAATATAATAGTTGATTCAAAGAGATTTTGTGTAAATAATTGTTCTTAATTTGATAATTAATTAGATTAGGGTAAAAAGATGTTGAAATATGCAAATTATCAATATTTTTATTTGTAATTAAATTAATCATGTAAATAATTATAAGAAATTAGTTATTAAAGTATGTAATTATTATGGTTATTCGAAATAAAGTTTATATTAATTAATTAATAATTATAAACATTTATGATGAATTCATTTCAAATTCACACATAAAATTGCAATTATTTCTATCTAATTACTAATGAATTATAAATAAATAATTGATGTAATAATTTAAAAAATGAAACAACTAAAAATGTTGTAAAAATATACATTAACGAAATGTTGTTTACTTATTATTCGCAATATCTTATAAACTTTACCTCGACCTACCCATACGCAACATTTTCAATATATTTTGCAAATGTCAACCTCTCTTTTTTCACCCATTTCTAACCCAATCAAATATTGCCATTAATGCTTGCTAGAAGGGTTTCACTCGTTAGTTTTCTCAATGCAGAAAAAAGAGATATACGTTAAATATTTCTTTATTTACCGTTAGATTAAAAATATACAGTATGTACAAATATTATATAATACAAATCCCAACAAATTTACACAAATAATTAATATTATATCAATTACCTAATATATTAATAGTTTACTGACAAACAGGAAATTTTTGCTGAATTTTCATTGGCTTATTTATTGTTGCAATTATGAAAATCGATAGGCTCATTAAATTACATATAATAATCATTATTAAGGAACAACTGTTATGGTCACATTCCATAAAGTTTATATATTTTCATATATTATTTTATCTTCTCAGCAGATTTTATGCATCGGTGAGCAGTAAATCAGCACAAGACTTCGCCTTCGATGTTCTGAAATGCAAAATATATTTCTTGATTATTAAAGGCATGCTTTGCAGATTACATTTTAATATTTTTGTGTAGTTTATTAGTAGGGCGTTAAAAAAAGTATATCGTTAAATTTACACTGAGAATGATTAATAATTGTTATTATTAATAATTTGTTTCAGATGTAATTCAGGATATAAATTAAAAGTCACAATTCTGACTGCGAAGAGCAAATCAAAGGAACAGTATGCGTTTTTTCTAAATTGTAATATTTGTATAAAAAAGTTTATTATTATTTGTTGGAATATCTATACCTTTTTCAATACTTTTTTATTTATAAAATAAATGATAAATTTTTCAAGGAAAGTGACCAAAAAAATAATGAAGTTTAATTTAGTGACAAAATGTTTGATAATATTGTATAGATTATCAAATTACTACAATATTAATTTCATTTTTTTCCATCAATTTTGCAGGTAAGAGGTTTTTGCATCAATATTACAATTACAATTTGTTAAACAAACGATGCATTTAATTATATCAAAAGAAATTATAGACATTCATTCTCGATATAAGATAGAACATTTAAATATATTGTTCTTTCTATTAAATTGTATAATTTATTAAATATACAAATTACATAAATAGTTAACAAATATTACAAAATTTCTAATCAATTAACGATAATTTAATAGTTAACAACGGAAGTTTATTAATACATTAATAATAGTCGTAAATAAATATTGCAACATTATAGCTTTATTTACATTAATAAAAAATATGATTGATAAAAAAATGATAAATATGATCAGATTAACTTTTTGGAGAATAAAATTTTAATTTACAGTACATATGTATGCATATGTACACATGGATAAAAATTTTAAGATCAAATTTTTAAAATCAAAGTAAATAAATACAAACATAAATCATCGTGTGCACAGTAGAATGTACAATAAGTAATCATTACTGTAAATCTTTTTGCTTCACTCTTCTGCAAAGGTGTAAAGCCACAGGTCCACTTTTGGTATTGCGAAAAAGTTGGATGGCTTCTCGATGCGTCAGATCGTGACAGACTTGACCGTTTACTGCCAAAATTTCATCACCAGCTCGCAAACGGCCATCTTCGGCAGCTTGACCACCCGGCAAAACTGACTTAATGAAGATACCTAAAAAAATGTGCTCCATCAATAATAGTCAAATCGTTATTGAACAAGAAGTTGAATTTAGAATTTTTTGTATCACAGCATGTATACATACATTCTGCTCACGCTTAGAACAATAATTTAATAATTTTATATACTTTTTGATAATACTAAATTATAATTAACTAGCATTTACAATATAAGAACATTTTATTTTGAAAGGAAAAAAAGCTAAATATAAATTCGTATTTAAATGCAGATTTCATCGATAAATTAATGACCTAAGAAACCAAAACAAAACACTGAATTGTTTTGCTATCAATGATAAAAACAAAGACATTGCTTTGTTTTTATCGTCTCAACCAAATGAAGGAGAGTGAGGCTTAATAATAAACTATTCGTTAGCCGAGTCGTTCATTTTTAGACAATTTGATTTCTGAAGACTGATGGCTTTTATAGGATATTATTAAAGAATAGAACCCGTTATCTGATAATCACCAGTTATGCATTATAACACGATTCTACGCCACATGAGGTAACGAGTTCTATTCCTTTGTAACATTTTTTAAAAATATTGTAAATATAGTTTACCAATGCTTCCTTTAGGACTATCCCTTCCACCTACAATCGTAAATCCTAATGATTTTTTTCCTGCGCCTTTTTCAAAAACTACTGTATGGAATGTCGAAACAGTACTTCTCGGACGACGTGGTAGAGTGCAAAAGTTGGACACGTTGCGTGAGTTGCTCTCTAACAAACAACATTTGTCGGACGTGATCGATCGGTTAGATTCGTGCTTTCGATCCCGATAATTCTTACTCTGTCGTTTCCGGAAGTGTGTCTGGGGCGGAGTCTCCTGAACTATTACACCTTGCCCATTTTCGATGCTAACGTTCTCGTAATCTACGCTACTTTCTTTTAACTTCTTTGGTTGATCCACGGTACAATACCTGTGCCAATAAGAAAGAAAACTGCGATGAATTATTTATACAGATTGGTAATATAAATATCGGAAATCGGATCAGAAAACATGAAGCAAATCATTTCGGTATTTAGTTTTATTATCTTTCGTTCGTGCTGTTACCCTATTAGCATAATTACTACTGCAGAAATATGATAATGCAATTGTCAATACATATTAAAATCAGTGAAAAGTTCGTCTTAAGGCGCGATTTCAAACGATTTCTTATGGAAAGTATTCCATAGAAAGTGCACAAGAATTCCATCACGTTCACACATGCGAAGTATCGTAAGTTATGCGATAAAAGCTGTAGTCGAATGACAGAATAAAAATGCCTCGAGTATTTTTATTCGGAACCCTTAAATTTCAATCTTTGTTAACTATAGGCAAAAATTTACTTCCCACAAAAATGATTTTCACTAAAGCTTTCTTTCAATGCATTTAAAGTGTTTGCCAACAATTTTGCATTCAACAATGTTATCTGCACCAAATGATATTATTAAATTAAAGTATGATGTAATTTGTGGGTTGTTATTGTTTCGACATTGGAAAGCGAGTGGAAAACAAAACGATTTTTATCATTGGCAATTAATTATAAAAACAGTATTATAAATAAGTTAGATAAAATCGTTTCTTTAAGCATTGAAAAAGTGCAAACCAGTAATTATGAAATTTAAATAAATAAAATCGACAATTACCTAGAAATAACTATATCTACCATTCCAGGTGGACTACCGTCTCCCAAAATTTTTCGGGCTTCAGCCATACTAAGCCCCCGCAATCTCTTTCCGTTCACAATAAGTATTTCATCACCAATCTTCAGGGTCCCCTCTCGATCCGCCAATCCATCTGGTACAACGTGAGCTACTAAATAGCCCGGACTAGAATCCGGAGTTTTCGCGATGAAAATACCTAAACATTGGTCAGGCGTTTCTCTAGACAATTTCACAACCATAGTTTCACTTCTATACGAAGCACTGCGTACGACCAGCAATTCAGAAGACTTTTCGGTTTCCAACTGTTTATCTTTCTTCTTAACGTCATCATCCTCTTCCCCGGTATCCGAGATTTTCCTTTGACCCTTCGTTTGCAGAATATTTAAAGGGTCTTTCTCAATACCTGTACTCACGTTATGCGCTACTGCCCGTCTAGTAATATTTTTTGGAGAAGAAAATACCATCACAGGACTGGCTTCCAAAATAGACGAGTGTTGACTAAGTTTCAAGTTCTTCTCTAATTCAGCAATCGGAGCGATTACTCTCCTAGGTGGAATTCTAGGCGGAACAGGATACAAAGATAAGGATTCGTTAAAATTTGCACTCAAAGGTTCGGAAATTCCACTGCTGTAGCGATCATCCAGTAAAGAACTGGTGGCGGAATCATTATCGAGTATCCCAGAGTCATTGTCGTCTTGGTCCTGTTCCTCGTATAAAGGATTCGTCCTAAGTTCTTCCAGTCCAGGTAAGGTACCGTACGAGAAACTCCTCAATCTTCTCCTATCTCTGTCTTTTCCATCCTTCTTGTAAATTTTTGCTATCAACCTGTTAGTGGAGCTCTTCAAATACCTATCTTGAATCGCGCGAAATTTTGCTGCCAAACAGCTGGAAGGTGTCAAACTGTCGAAGTAAGAACTGTCTTTGTTCGAGGTCTTCGAATCTGATACCCTCGTTTCAGCTGAAATGCAATCTTTTGAACCGATATAATCTTTGCCATCTTTATGGCATTTTTCTTCTTCTTGATATAGATCCGTCTTGTTCGGGGTTGAAGTTCTAAAACCAAAGAGAAAGAATCGTTCATCTCCACCCCCATTGTAAGATAATCGGCTGTGCGACTTGGACCGCTTCTTCCGCTTCACGTGGGTCTTTTCCTCTTCGCTGATTTGAAGTTTCAGGTCACTCTCGCATACTGATCGTCTTAAATCATTTCGGGCCAATCCCAACGATCGAAATTGTTTACGATTCCGTTCGTCCGTGGCATCGTCAAGGTCATCTTCGGACTCGCGATCTTTTAGGAATGTCAGTCTTGTACTCTTTACTCTGTCTAGCAAGGGGTTTCGCTTTTCGCAAATCTTTCGTCTTTCATCCTGAATTCGTTTTTTGTCTTTCTTTTTGGAAGAACGACCAGTGGTAACCTCGGATGTTTGCACATTGTAACAGTTGCGCTCGGATTCGGAACTGGAGGATTTTCGACGTACCCATCGTACGGGAGACATTTCTGAAAATATTCATTTTTGAATATTAGTGATATACCATTTTTTTTTATTTTTAGAAGAATATATTAATTTCAATATTTCAAATTATTTTAAACATTAAATTTTTTTTGAATTAATGATCTTTATCAATTACCACAAACACTAAATAACAAGTTTCGTAATGCAAAAAACAAAATCAGTTTTATACATGGAGCAATAATTAATAGTTACTAATACTGAATCACCAGACTCTATCAATTACCATAAATTGTTAAAGCAACTCTAAGAACTCGGATTGTGAAATAGCAACGTTTTCAATGTCACGATAAATGCTGATCGAAATTTCTTTATTCAATTCATTTTTCTCCTTGACAAAGTTCCAAGAATTATGAACAGCGCAAAATGTTTTCTTTCTTTTTCCAACCATTGTGCGAGGAACATTGAAAAATAATAATACTACTGAGATATTCGGTTATTTCAATTGAAATTGAGTCATCATAACTTACTTTCAGAGTTCTTTTTACAGAGAGTTCAATTGAAGTAACTGAACAATTAAGAAGAGGTAAAATATCAGTGCCACGTTTGCGAATGTAAAATTCTTCAATTACATTCAAAAATGAATTAATATTAAAGAATTTATCATTTTCTTTATTACTGGAGAAATTATTTCACTACTAAAGTAGTTTTTGCAACTGTATACCGAAATACATTGAATTATATAATAAAATTCTTCTTTCAATAGATTTCTTCAATTATTTATTAACTCGTTCTTATATATTACAAAAATATTTCTAAAGAGAAAACTGAAAAGTTGAACTTTTGAAATGAATGACATTTCGCTTTAAGGCACCATTTAATCAAATTATCAGTTATGTGAATCATTCAATCTGTCACGATGAATTCTTTATTCAAGTTGAGATTTATTAAAATTGCACTGAGTGAAATTTTTTAGAAGTTGCTGCTATATTTTATAATAACACAGAGATATGTATGCGTTGTTAATATCCTTTTTAATATAAAATATAACAAAATTTATAAAATACATATTAAAAAAATAAGAAAAATGTTATCAAGAAATGGAACTCATTACTTTACGGTCACCAGTCGCGCTGTTTACCATCATTCTATGCTTCATCGCGTATTCTAAATTGTTCTGGTGACTAGGAGGCAACGAGTTCTATTTGTTGATTACATTTTATTTAATATTTTTTTAAATCTATTGCATAAATTGTTCTATGTTATATTATAAGTAATACTATAAGTACTTGGATATCCACGAGTTTTTATAATATATATTAGCAACTACTAAAGATGTCCCTCAGTGTATACACGTTGTCTGAACAACGTTTTACATGTGAATCGCCGGTCGAATTAATAATTATCGCTTCCTCTTCGATCGAAGCACACGACGTCTTTGAGAACGTCAGTGACTTCATGGTTACACGCTGTTTAGTAAAACGGCACATGCGGTATCATCGACGCGACGAAACACTGCGTGCTTTGAGCGTGACGTATTATAGTCCTCCAAGACGATTGTACAGGATATGCGAAGTACAGGACGTCCTGTGCACGATTCTTTTGAACACTTTTATTCAACGACATCTACTACCGATAACAATTTGCAGCCAACGTTGAACTATGTCAAAGGAACAGTTCATTGATGGTTTCATTCACTTTATAACGGTTCGACTTGATTCAAGTGCAATAATACCGTTTCAAAATACGGAATCATGGTCGAAAATGTCTCTCCATGAAAATAAATGTACTAAATGAAATTATAGTTAGTAAAGGGGTTATAATACTGTCATGGGAAAGTAAATAATATTCAGACAAGTTATAAAGTGTGAAATGATTGGATAAAGGAAAAACATTTTTTGTCTTCCCATATTAAATATAAAGATATCTGATCAGTCTTCAATTCGATGCGAATATATTTATGTAAACTAACAAGAAATAATATTAAAAGGTATTAAGTAATATTCTTACTTTACCTAGTGTATTTAGCACATCTTCAACATTAGTTTTCATGCCTTATATGGACCCAATTATGTTTGCATGTATGTAACGTACATGCAAACATAAACGGAATCCAAAGACATATACGGTAAACAAATATGTGTCATATATTTTCTATATATATATATGCAAACGTTTACCCGGGTTATATAACTGAACATATTTTGCCGGGGTATCTTTTTCAATACACCTGCATTCAAGCAGAAAAAAAATAATAAATTTATCTTCGCGTATATTTCGTTACATATTCAACTAGATTGCAACTTTCACTCGAGCACAGCAGTGTGCTTATCAAGGCTCGTTCGGAAATAACGCAAGTTCAATTGTTTTTAACGTTAACTTGTTCGGGTGGTATGTCACGTTCGTAACCGACGCGATGCTTTCTAGATTTCGCTTCGAGCGTCGATGCACCTGCATCATCTCTATTAAAAAGTAGAAATCATTCTTGTAGCACGAGATCCTTCGTATTAAAAAGCTTTAATACAAGCGTTCGGTTCACCGTTATCGAGATTCAGCTCGGCCTGGCGCTCCTCCCAATCGTACTTTTCGCAGTCCGCTCTGTCATACTCTTCCATCCCATGTTTCATTAAAAGATCATCTTCGGCGTCTCGCAAGCATTCCGCATTTCGATTCCTTTTATATTAAACAACGTTTATTTTCGAATCGAAGAGAATCGGCGAATTAATTATCGAATTCATTAACGAGAAGAAATCGTAGAAACGAGAACTGGAATATTCATCGTGACTCTTTTTCTTTTTTTTTCTTTTTTTTTTTTTCTTTCCTTTTTTTACGTCGACTGAAACTTAATAGCGGAAAATCAGGTGAATGGAACGGAATGCGGCGCATTATATTCACGCCAAATTTATTGTCAATCGCATAATTAAACATCGACAAGACTCGCCTGCGAGCAATATTTAATAACTGTAGTTTATTACGCTTTATATATTGTACATTACACGAATTCTTCGCAACACCGCTTAATTTATTGTGCGTTGTGTAAGACAATATTGGAATACCCGAGGAATGTTACGTAAATAAAATAAAAAGTTATTGATGCTGCCGAGATCCTGGTATTGCTCTTTCCACGCTGAGATATTAACATCGAGTTTTTTTTTTTTTATTTATTAAGTTTTAAATTTTAAATTTTATCGTGGAAAAACTTCAACGCGGCGTTAGTTAGAATGAAATTACCTTTCCCGTTTGCATTATACATTTTTTTATGTTGTTAGATAAAATTAAAAAGAAATATGTTTCTCGTAGTCAATTGTAAACATATGTATGAGTGTTAAGTAAGTAAAAAATTTATGTATACGATTGTTTTTGAGTTGTTATGATAGATTAGTGTTTATTGTACTTCCTGGTAGAAATTTAATACAAACAACTGAACCGTTTAATTGCAGAGATAAGTACATATATTATTAATCGTAGCATTACGTTTATTTTATAACAAGAAGTATAAATACATTTAAACTTGTGAGTTCTTTAACGTTACTTTTTATTTATAAGTTCAAATCTCTTTCCGAAATATTTTTTTCAGGCAATATTTATTTAATGTAAATGTATGAGTGGAGATATCGTTTTATATTTATCCATACTTTGGTCAGCAAAACTCTCCAACATTTGTTCTATACTCCTTGATTAAAATTTGATAAAAATGTTTAGTTTTTCAATGGCAATAGTGATAAAATGTTGATTCATTTCATCAAGAAATTTAGTTTAAATTGTCACGTATTTGTTATTTATTTATACAATAAGTTTAGCTAAAGTTTAACCAAATATTTTATAAAGTTCAAGAATTCCGAACGTACACGTAATGTTTTTTTCTTCCATTTCTACCAAGGCTATTTCATAAAAATGTTGTTTTTAGAATACGTAACCTTTATCGTAACAAAACATGAATGCTGTAACAAATTAAAATTGGCCTCTCTGACCCAGAATAATAATTTTTAAAATAATTTTTTACATAACTATTTACCCTTCGTTTGTATTTCGTTGAAGTGGATAATACCATATAAAAGATTATTAATGATCATATTTGTAATATTGAAAATCAGTCAACTCGTGGGAAATATTAATTTTCTTTTCATTTTGACTCACCTCTCAGTCGAGTGGCAGATTGAAGGTGGAATGATGAGCTGTCACAATCATCGTCGGTTTGGAGAGTACTTAAACTCAAGAGTCTCGGTGCCTCACTATGGCCCTTAAACCAACGCATACTAAAACGGAAAAAAAAACATTTCTTTATTTTCGGAATAATAAAAAAAGTACTTACATGCTACACGGAGAAAAATGTTTCTGTCATTACAACATTAATTGCTTTGTTAAGTTGTATACGTTAAATATATGTTGAAATTTATGTTGGAATTACAGATAACAATGCTCTAATAACACAACTGATTTACATAAGAATAAATGTAGCATTTACAAGAAAATTTATTAAATGGTGACTTCAAAATCTGTATTGCTAACAACAATTTTTTTCAATTTGTTTTGGTCGATGTTTATTATTACTTGCTAGTTTATTATTACTTGCTAGTTAATTGTGTATTTCTATGTTCCTTTTCGGAAAGAACTTTTTCAAATTTGTATTATTTGCCTCAGATAATTCGATCCTCTTGTAATGTCAGTTAAAATGTCAATTGTCTCATGATAATAATACAAGAACATAACACTGCAACGCCTACATATAAAACATTTAACATAAAATTTTTGTAAATTTTTGTAACACCAATTGACATTGCTTCAACAATACCGTTTTCCTCGTTCGTAAATTTAATCATCGTAAATGAATTTCTTGTCATGACTAAAACAGTTCGATTAATACCAATGAATAAAACTGAACCAAGGTTTTGATATATTTGTCCAATGACAGAAATATACTTGAACTTTGTCCTTGAATTCAACTTAATGTTCGTGTTGTCAGTGATTATTTGATTGACATTTGAAAAGTTTGTTGCATTAAATCATCACTACAATGTCGTTCATTAATAATATAAAATTAAAAAAGAAATCAATAAATAAATGAAACTAAACAAAATTTTAAAGGTTATATATGATAATGTATAAATTAAATAATTATTTGCACTTAAGATTTATTTTTTCTCTCCGTGTATATTTCTATACTTATATTTACTTTATAATTTTAAAATACAAAGTTGTTGTATTATTTTGAAATTTCATGTTATGTTATAAATACATATAGTATGCTAGCAATCAAAACTTTCCAAATGTTTGATCCATATATGGATATAAAAAATTTTTATATAACCATATGCGTTTAAGCGTGATTTATTAATTTTCATAAAAGATTGTCCATGTTACATGTTTAATAACTAACTTACAAGTACAAATTACGAAAATGTGTAAAAAAAATAAGGGGGTAAATTCTCCAGAAACAATCGAGAGAAACAAAAGACGTGATGATGTAAGAGATAAAAATTAGAGTAGTTTCAAAATTTGTTGTCTGAAGGAGGCGTATGCTTAAAACGCAAAAATTATACGACCACTTTTTTCAACAGTTTACGATGACATAAAATCGGCTCTACATAATCATTTTCTGCGAAAAACTGCGGTCACTCAATGAGTCATAAATATTCAAAAATATTTTTGTATGAAAATTATCGGGCGTACAATTTTCCCAAACGTTAATTATACATACTTAAAACGATTCGAAACGGTATCGAACGCTATAATATATAAACATTATCTTTTATTTCTGCATCGATTTGTCGCGCAATGGTATAGAAAATGACGGCATCAAATGCTCCAGTTGTTTATCATAAAGAAAAGAAAAAATAAATCGCGATACGAGATCAATCACGGTTGGCATTAATTGATACGTTTTAGTTGGTATCGTAAAGAATTGTCAGACTAACGCGAGCATATCGAATCACTTTCCAATATGTTCGTTTCAAATATCAGTCCGCTCACTGGGTCCACCTTTTACATTGCACCCAAGGACATTCCAGGCAGTTAATCGTCGGAGTCTGTAGCTTTTCAGCTAATACAAGATATATTACATAATTGAGAAAAATATAATGAGGAATGTTTACAGAGAACCATTCGTTAGTTCGACACATGTATAACGTTGTTCCTTTAATGCTTATAATGAAGTGTTGATTTTCTGGTAACTCGAGAGAAAAAAAGGTTTGAAGAAATCATTTTAATTGCCCACGGAATTATATTGCGAGAAGTAAACGTGATTAGATCGTTTTGTTTTCTGTTTTTTTGCTTTTTTAAGGAATTTATGACGATGCATCGTTGCTTATTTTTGATAGATATATTTATCTTGAGCGGCATAAGATTGAAAAATTATTTCTTTTTTCTTTTATAGAAATTTATAGTGAAATAAAAAGTAGAGATTTAAATGCAGGAATGTTATTATTATAGTTTAGGAATTTCAAATATGCTTTACGAAATAGACTCGTTGAATTTATTCGCAAGATAAAAGATTTTAGGGATAATGATTTCGAATTGATTTAATTGGTTAGAATAATTTACTTTTAATTTTTTTTAATATAGATATTAGATAAATTTTTTGTTTGTATTTCACAAGATTTTTATTTACAACGTTATGCAAATTAGATATTCTACTTGCAAATAAAGTA
This sequence comes from Leptoteleia sp. ZL-2020, assembly GCA_022817305.1. NCBI lineage: Eukaryota > Metazoa > Arthropoda > Insecta > Hymenoptera > Scelionidae > Leptoteleia > Leptoteleia sp. ZL-2020. The sequence goes on from JABFPN010000913.1 coordinate 28,445, forward strand.
TAAATACAAATAACTCTGAATCTACGTCATTTACAGCAATAATCTGTAAGAAAGTGTGAAAAAATTCCACGAATAGATAACCCATGGAACTGTTTAGCAAATTTAAATATTTTGTAAGTATAATTAAACTCGGTAGTACTAAACATGTAAATTAAAATTGATAAATTACATGTTAATTGCATTGAAATTCGCATAATAATAAAAGGAAATAGATATGAATAATTTAGTTGCAAATGGAAACCGCGAAAACTTAATGGATTAATTGTGATCAATAAGTATAACGCGTATATTAACAATATCATTTTCCATTTTTTTTAATTTTCATTTACATTTATATAAGCTTTACAGTAGTTTTCGTGAGCTCTAATAATAATGCTGCGTTTCAATTAACATAATTGAAAGGAATTTCATTTCACCATAAAGCGAAATCCTTTTGTGCGAACATCGAGCGGAAAATTTATTTACGTTAAAATGATTCCGCTTATGTTAATGAAACAGTTTGAAGAGATTGTTAAACAGAACATTATATTTTCTAAATACTTCAAAGAAAATTATGCTTTTTTCCATTATTCTTTGCTTTCAATTGCAACGATTGCATGACGATAACCGGTTACAGTCGTTTTTCTACTTAACGAGCAACCTATACCCTTTCATCTTTCTCATTAAGATACACTCCTTTAAATGCGCTACTGTCTAAATGGAATCTGGACATTAATTAATTGTATGTTTTGAGATAGGCCACTGGAATTTTTCTCCTCCCTGCGAGTAATCTCCCGTGAAAGACTCCACAATTAAAAATTAAATTCCAAAATATCTCCGAACCAATGAAATATCAAGCAAAATTCATCCGAATACTTTGCAACTATACTCTGTTGGACTGATAAGTATTTCTTTTTCGTGAGAAAAATGATCTAACTAAAAGCTCAAATCTTGTAAGAAACTGGTTTTTAGTTAGGTGGCGACATTGTATAATCGGATACATAATATATGAGTTTAATTACCTTTTTTTCACAGTAAAAATTATAAGGGAAAAATTCCAACAATTTTCTGTAAGCAAACTTTGTTTAAAGCTAAAGACTTTTAGATGTATAATATGAAGTTTATCATTTGTTAGTTATAATATTTAATTGTCATAATATTAAAGACAGTTAAAAGTGTTTCCATGCCATGCAAAGTTTGTTTTAATTTTATCATTCGAACTTTGTTATAAGGTATAATCATACCAAAGAAAGAATTGTTTACAGTGGAAAAAAGCTTATCATTTGTAAAATCGACATAATGATAAAAATTGAAAACAAAGTTTGTTATATTATTTTTGTTATCTATTAAATTACCATAATAATAGATCGAGAATTTTTTAGCAGATTGTTTATACACGTTGTATATTATTGAGACTGATAAGATGATGGCTCATTATTACCCAATAATACTTCGCGTTTCTTATATTGTTTGTACATAATTAAAATATGAAGTCCATAAAAAGTTTAAATATAGAGAATTATGTATTAAACTTTAAACAAGATAAACAAAGAATATCTTTATTATTATTTTATTTTAAAATAGCTTTTGCACTTATTGATTGTAACTGTAATAAAAAAAAAGTATATTTTTTTACAATAGTTTGCTCGATAAGGTTCGTTTGTCGTAGACCATAGTAACTTTTCCAACAATTTTTGTATAAACTTTAATCCAAAGTATAAAATATAATTATATTTTCAAAAGAACCCTATTTTGTGAAATTTTTTACAGTTAATGGACAACTAACAAAAGTTAAATCATTTTTAACACATTTATCGTCTCTTTTAATATTAATTTTTTTTTATTTATCCCTATACAAGCGAACGGTAAAAGTATATTAAATATTCAAACACTTTTAACAAACATTTTCTCATTTATATCTCTATAATAAACTAATTCTAATAGAGAAAAAACCGTACTGAAATAATTAGACGTCATTTATTTTTTAATAAGGATTCACGCGGATAACCCACTTTACACATAACCATTTATGGGAGTGACTTATTGTGAAATTTTATCGAAACCTATAATGTAAAAGTGTTTAATTTCACACACTGTTTGTTCAATGTAATCGTTAAGAATGTCTCTCAGTTCTCTTCCCCTCTGTTTTTCATAACATTTTTCCCCAACAAAACAAGAAACACGAAAATAATTAGACACAACGATATCAGTGCTCATCTAAAGCTTCACACTCGTACGAGCTGTTAAATAGTAATTTATACATTTTACTTTACACCGGAGTTTCTGTAATCGGCTAACGTACGTGTACGTGCTCGAGGTGTACTCGCACCTCGGCGTGTATCTTGCATTAATTCAATAAGAACACGTACTACATTGTTCACGTACGCTGAATGCCCAGACGAGTTTAATATTATCGGCTTTTGAAAATACGCAAAGAAGGCCGAAGAGCAACTCAGCCTGAAAGCTGCTGGCACACATATTTGAGCCAGAGAAAGTCATCTCTTTGTATCGAGTGGCCACATAACCAATCCATTAACACTTTGCGCAACGCCGCGCTATAATTGCTCGATTACGCGGCGTAGACAAAGACGAGTCAAATGTATTTGTCGCAATAAAGTAAGCGTGCGGTTAATGCACCTCATCATAATTTTTTTTTTTAATTTAGCTTCAGTTACACATTGTCAGTATATCTCTTAGATACTTGATTATGTTAACAAATGTAGTTAGAGTATAGAGGTTACAGCTACAGGTTGATACACTTTTTGAATTATGAATTTGGAACTGTGATAATTTCTTTTGGAAATATCAAAATTTATAATTTACACGTTGTGTGTTATGGATTTTCAATTCTTAATGCCACATGATTTTAATATATATGAAAAGTATTAATGGCTTGAAAGAATAAGATTTTATTTTTTTATAATTAAAAAAAATGTTAAGCAACATTAAGTTTTAGTTGAATCATTAAGGAGTACTTGGGATTATGAACATTTATAACAATGCAAACTAGCTAAAATTCACTTGAACTATAAAAAGTTTTTTGCTCAATTAGAAGATATTTATATAATTTTTTCGTTAAGTAATATTGTACTTTTTAGATAAACTAAAAAGAAGTCCATTAATGAGAAAAAATAACGTTAAGAATTACTGCGACAGCGCCTTAGCGTTGCAGCATGTTTTCAAATTAAAAGAAATTATCTTGCCAGCGAAGTACACACTTTTAGTGATTTCACGACAATATTCACCATGCTGGTACGGTTATTTATTCCACTTTACGTACATCCTGCATGTTTAAAATATTGACATGGTAATTTTTAAAGTTATTTCTCCTCAGTGTATTGCAATTTAACTCAAGAAATGCAAGATAATTTAGTTATAATTACTAGAATATATTATTTTTAGTATTATCATTATAATATATTAACTTCGGTTAAATAATAAAATATATAGTAAATTTTAAATTGGTTACTGTTCATTAGCTAATTGCACTGAAAGAAATTTATTAACAATTACTAATATGTTTTATAACAACTCGGTAATCATGTATAGTTCATGTATAGTTCATGTATAGTATTCTCCATGATATGATATAGTATATTAAAAAAATACTAGAAAAAACTGTGATGGAGTTCGTTACATATTTACTATTACAACTACATCTTACGATTATATACTTCCTATTCAATTGAAACAAGAAATAAAACAACATACACGTAACATCCCAAACAGAAAAGCAATCTATCTGGAACCAACCTTAACTCAACGCAGATAAACACCGACATTCCACACGCGGGACAATTTTTTATTCAATCACGAAAGTTTTTATTTAAATATATGAATTAAGAAAGTTTTAACTGTACAAAATAAAACAGGTGTAAATTATATGACATAAAGCATTGGGAGGTAGGTTTTAAGAACACACCTCGTTCCGAGGCCGTGTTCGTTGATCACATAAAAGTAGAGTAATTTCATACGGTGCGCGTTTTGCAATTTGGACTCTGATTCAGCGGAGCCGACGTTTCACCAAATTCGACACTCTTTTTGGCAAATCTAGAACGGATTCCGAGTACGGCAACGCTTAATGATACACGGTCGACCCATAAATATACACATCAACGCGCTCAAAATTGCGCCTAAACACGTGTGATTGCGCGCGACCGTAAACGCCATGTGTTTTTGCGAAACGAGCCAGGCGGAAATACGCGCTTTCGGGGGCTACTGACACATTCGCGTCCGCGCGAAACGGAAGACGCAATAAAACAATTTGAAGCCGTTCTTCGTCCCGCGAAATGGTGCACAATGTAAAATCGGCAGATGGACGCTGCCGCCGTACTTCCGCGTACGGCTCCTTTTTCCTCCTGCCGTAATATCCTTTAAATTATAGCGACATACACGTGGCGTTACTGCGGCTCGTAAACCATCCCCCGGATAACAACCGGACCATAACTGGTTTGCTTCCACCGACATTGTTACGCGAATGCGAATTCTCAGAGATTCGCAAGAACGGAAAACTCCACCTCCTTCGACCACATATTTTATTTTCGTTTCCTATTCTCTCCCCCCCCCCCCCTTTTTTGCAAGGCTTGTCGGCTACGCGAGAACTTGACTTTTCACGGTCTAACACGTTCATTCACAAAAGTTGCTATTTTTCTGGATATGGTAACCACCACCTGAAAATCTACGTCAATTCCACCGACACATTTTACCGTTGAACATAATATATATGTATATATATGAGAACTGAAAGTAAATTCCTCAATGGTACTCGAATCTACTTTAATTTCAAGGGAAATTTCGCGAGAATCGAATCTGAGTGGATGTCAAGTGGATTCCACGTGGAACTCGAGTGATGCACTGTTAAGTGAGTTGAATTAAGTGGAAATACGATAGATTTCAACCGCGATACAATTTGCCGCCGAAAAGAAGTATCACAATGTACGCTTATGTATCCCTTTTGCGTATAAAAACTATTCGAAGCGCTCGAACTATTCGAGCCGTTAGGTTTATTCGCGAGCCTCTATTATTTGCTCGGACGTTGCAGCCGTATTATTCGGATTGAATTCCAATGCGGGAACTCAAGCGTGCTCCGACGAATATTTCTGCAATTTTGCATTTTCCTCGCTCAAAGTCATCTTCGGCCGAATCGCCATGTAAATGGTTTTGAAGTTGGACAAGTCTTATAGCTTTGAATTCCATCGCGCAAAAGGAGCAGCACGATCGGGGAACAACACGCGCGGCGATTTATTGTAATCGGCATTCGTTCGGCGCTGGCGTACGAACGGAAATTTCTTGCTTTAGTTACATTAATGAAATAATGAAAGCAAACAAACCGCCGATAAACGCTACGTAAGTGCGGCCCCCGGACGAAATATGTTTCAGCGCGAGCTGAAAAAAGCCACAATGATGCGCAAATAAATAAACTAAGCAAAAACAAAGGATATATAAAATTGGTTCACGAGTTTCTCCGAGAGTAATGAGGCATCAAGGCGGAGTTTACGGGCTTCTAAATACGGCAAGGTGGAATTTTAAAATACGCCTAACCCAGTAAATTATTGTTCAGTGGGACGTGCAAGTTTGATTAATGCCGTCCACTGTTGGTTGAAGTAATTTGTTACCGCGAATAATGCTTTTCTAATAATGCTGTGGTATTGTTCAGGTACATAGTTTTCAAAATTTTTTCTTAATTACTAGAAACTACCGACAAAATTTCAAACATTTTTTTTTATTTCGTATTCTAACAGTGCAAAAATTAATAGAAATGAAGAGAAGCATTGGTAGAATAATTTAATTGTAATAATAAGTTATAGTACAATCAGTTGTCAAGATATTTGTCATTATTATATGCGGGAATTCCTTTAAAAAAGAAAAAAATATTATTATATATTATTCTTCCAATTGAAGTATAATTAAATTATAATAAACTGAAATGATTTCAAAATTCTAATCATTAACATTGTCATAAGTAAATATTTGTATATTTTTGGTATTGTAAAAATAATTTCGAGCATTTCGAGCATTTTCAACATTTAAATGTGAATTTTTCTCCATCAATGTGACAGTTTTGTTCGGAAGAGCACAATTTAAGAATTGTCCTGATAGGAGTTTCATTTTAAACATATATAGTAATCGATTATTATTTATGAAATTAATAATTGCACCCTTCTGCCCAAGAATTATTCTCACAATGAATTCCGGGTTGACGAAGCTGAGAAGTTAACCAGATTCTGACGGCAAATCCTTGCCGTTGTCAAGGTGATATTTTATGAAAACTTGGAAGTACGAGCAACAATTAACGACTCCTACGGTCAGAAGTCAGGTTGCCTGACGAATGACCAGCAATACGGAGAATTCAGAGCTACTTGAGAACATTATTCTGCGGAACGAATCGTCTATTTTGATGCGAACTTTTCAAACTCGTTTGTTTTGTGAAAAAGAGCTACGCTTGAGAAGGCATTTTGATTTTTCTGGTCAAACTCGTAGAATGTCTTTTTTTTTTCTTCGTGAAAAATGAAGCAGAAAGGAAGGTGGGAAGAATTAATGAACTGTGGTATTCCCCGCTTTATTCTAGTCCAATTTTTTCGTTTCAAATTGCTCTCATTAGGGGGAAGAAAAAACTTATCAATTGGTTTGGATTCCGTATTTTTACACCGGAAGGTATCGATGTTGATCTGAAATTATGCTCAATTTTAATAAATCCCTATCGGAAGAGAGATTGCTCCATTTGTGTTGATTCTTTATTTATTTTTAAAATTTATTTTCTCCGACAATTCAAGGAAGAGACACCAAAAGGAAGTAGACAGGGTAAACTAAAAAAGACCCCAGAAAACACAATTTCATTGCATTTTCCACGAAGAATTCATATAAATTCCACTTGTCAACTTTATAATCTGTAGTACTGAAACAAAATTTTATTTAATCTAATTCATTTATACAAATATATTAAAATCTCGGTGATTCCTTTTTTCAGTATAAAATTTTTTACTTCAAAAAAATGTTCCAGGGCATTTAAATTGTCCAATCCAAAATTATATAACATAAAAGCATTCAAAGAAAATCTAGTTTTTATATAAGATAATAGATTTTAATTGAATTAAAAATAACACTGCATCATTCGATGAAATTAATTAAAAACGTACGTATTAAATTGGACACGTTGAACGTACGAGTTAAAAACGCTGTGAAATAGATAAACAGTCGTGTGTTTTGTGACAAGATGAAATCTTGAGAGTCATCGTCCTCAGTAGACGAGCTTATGGTTACGCCACGCGGGGAAGGGAAAGGGGTCCCAGGTATGGTCGGCGCTAGGTGCCAACCTGCTCGATGCCCTAGTGTGAGTTTCTTTCCAGCAGCCGAGAAGCGGCTTTCCATCTGAATCGGAACGTTATACACGATCGTACATGCAGTCCGAGTGTCACGAGAAAGCTGACCCTTTAAGGATATTTGGACTTCGATGTCTATGTAGCAATTCCTTTTTTTTTTTATTCTTAATTTTATATCAATAATCTTTATTTATACTAAAGAGTAGGATATGTTTTCATACTTGGATAACCTCTTAAAAGTTTAAAGTATAATATACACTCAGAAAAAAAATATACTTACTTTAAGAAACCTGTACAAAGAAAATATTCCTATTAAAACTAATAGAAAATCTATTAAAAATAAGAATATTCAGTTAATATACAATAGATTAAGGTTTTTATATTAAAAGGAATTTCATTTTATAATAAAACT
>JABFPN010000914.1:0-36144 GCA_022817305.1 Leptoteleia sp. ZL-2020
CACTTTTTAATTTTTTTATTGCTTTGAAAGGCAAAGTGCAAATGAAAATCCCCTAAAAAAATTGTTACCTCTGTAGGTATTACTTGAACACACCTGTACCCAAGTTTAAGTAAAAGGCTGTGTTCAATTTTATTCTACAAACGTGACGATTCACTGGCCGTTGGTTTATTCGTATATTAACATAATAGTCATATTGCATTTTTTGTCTCTTTCTCTCATCATTTAATATTAATTCAAAAGAGAATGATTAAATATCTACAATATTTTTTATTTATCATTCTCACATATACCACCTGCGTATACTTCGTAATAAGAAAAAAGAGAGGATCGAGAATTAAAGCATGACAGAGAGATATATAGTGCGCATTTCTATTAGTAAAAAAAAAAAAAATTGCTAGCATTAAAATAAAATAGTCCAACAATTGAAGAACAAAGATGGACAATGAACAAGCGCTTCTTCTAAATAACGACAGATGGCGCTGAAATTCTGTCGATATTGTAGTTCGCTCTATTGATTCTCCCATGCGGGAATAAATCCCGCGGAGGAGAAGGCGCATGGTGGGGGCAGCGGGATTTTATCCCGCACGGCCCGATGGCATCACTGGATCTGAGCAGTGCTCAAACGGTTCTCATTGGTTCATTTCTTTAGAATTATCCAATAATAAAATACTAACCAATGGGAATAGCTTAACAGTGCTTAAAGCACTGCCCAGACCTAAAATAAGAACCCCGTATTTCACAATGGAATACGCATTTAAATTCAACTTAGAATAAACTTTTCTTCGCATATTATTCTAATATTTTTTTCTTTACATTTGAACGCCTTAAGTCCGCGCATCAACCCCGCGAAATTGATAGCGCGATAACAAATAATAATTAATTATTTATAGAATAATTAAAAAAATATTACTGTATTTTAATTGTTAATCGTGTAATATGTAAATAGTATAATATAATGTAGTAATGAAAGTAGAAAATCAATTATTTTCTTTGTCCACGTTTGTATTTAAATTCATTTTCGAACTAATACCGCCATATTTATTACCACAAGGGTGTATATTCATCTTTCTTAAAGTTGGCATCGCTAGTTGTTGGCATTCGGCAACTTTTAAAGTGTGTAAGTGTGCGTAGCATGGCGTTCGAATGCCGACCGTTACGTGAATTTGTCTAGTGACGCGCGTAAATTAGTATTGTGTTTATTTATATTTTCATAAAAAACAATAATTGTCACATCATTTTGTACTGATTATGCGAGAAACCTGAGTGCACAAATGGAATCATCACGAAAACGCGAGGTTGCACATAAGTTTTTGTCATTCTATTATGATTTCAAACGAATTTCAAATATATTTCAACAAAAACATAAACAAACAAAATAAACATTTCTTTATAACAATATCAAACTTAATATCATTGTGACATACCAAATTTGATATTTTTATTAAAATATACATTTTGTAAAAAAAATATATATATACATATATATTTGTATAAAGTTAGTTATGTAGATTTGTTTAATTTTGTATGTTTTTTGCTTAATCATTTACGCGTGTATTTTGCAGACTAAACGTCTCTTTGAAAAGCTAGAAATGGAGTGTCAGTTTGAAAATAAGAAAAGAGAGCTTAAAGAAGTTCGAGAACAGCAGAAAAAGCTGTTGGAATTGAAGGACAAAACTGCAAGTAACATGAGAGTAACTGAAAACTTGGAGACCCAATTGGAAATTAAAAATAAGCATCTCGACATATGTAATAAAGAAAGAGATAAACTTGAAAGGGACTTGGCACATCATAAATCAGAATTAGCAGCTCTGAAAAGGGTCTTAGGTATAGCTTTTCTTCTTTATTATTGTTAAAATTTTCTATATACGAGAAAATTTTTATTAGGTCTTTGTATTTAGCCGTTTATTTAAATGTGTAAACAATTTATTCTATATTTTTATAAAAATTATCCCTGTATCCTTAGATTATAAGTTTTATAAGAGAAACATTTGTAATTTATTTTTGTTATGAATATGTAGCTTGTGATATAATTTTTCTTTTAAATGAAAATAATAATATTACAGTGTTACTTATATAAATTATTTTTATTGAAAGCAAAAATCTCTCCGGAAATCCCTTGATAAAATTCTCATATCTTCATATTCTTGCAATGTGCCTGTATTTTATGAACTTGAACAATTGTAATCAGAATAATTTGAGTTTTTCTTCATTCATTTGAATTGAAGTATTTTCCCTTTTTATTGCTGTTTTATTAAATAATAAAATAATAGTAAAATGAAAATATATCAATTAAAATAGTTCACTAATATATTTTTTAAAGTAACTGTAATATTCTTCTGAAAATTTTATATTATATATTAATATTAATACTTTGTCAATAATAATTTTGTCCTTGTGAATACATAGTCATTCAAAATAATGCATTAAATAAATCCTCTTTATATCTATTCTCATCGAGTATACAAATGTTATATAAAAAACAATCTCTCTCTATCTCTCTCTCTTTATTTCTTTTTCTGTTTTTTCTCTTAAATTCTTATATTAAAAAAACATTATAGATGCAATAAGACAAAAACAAAAACATTTATTTGTATCTTATTGTATCTGTACATTTTATGTTTTTTCATTTCTATATTTTATATTTATGTTCATGAAAAAAGTATGCTTAAATTTATCAATATTTTGAATGTAAAAAAAACTCAGTAATTGTTTTTTTTTCCACATAAACAATTAATAGTATTGTGATAATAATTAAACAAAAAAATAATAATATAATTCTAATACTTTTATATATTGTTAAAGACCTGGAACGTCAAGAACGGAAGGAATTAGAAACTAAGGCACTTAATCTTATAAAAGGGGCAAAGAGAAAATGGGAAGCTACGGAAAGAGAGAAAATCACACAACTTAATAAACACATAGAATCTCAAACATTACGTATTACTGAACTTTGCACAAACAATAACGAAATGAGTTCACGCCTACAAAGAGCTGAAAGTGAGCTGGAAACAGCTAATGCTGAATTAAAAAAATTAAGGGTGTTTCAAGTAAATATATTATTTGCATTTATTTTATTTTCCAGAAGAGAATTATATTTAATTATTTTGTTCCTCTGATTAAAAAATTACTATTTTAATTTATACATAATTTTGATTAGTTTGTGTAAATTTTAAAATTCCAACAAACTGTTTGATATTTTTTTACTACTCATTAATTAATTTCATATTATAGCGAGTTATGAATTTTATTAACTAATACTACATGTATTGTATATATAGATAAAATTGTTATTTTGGAAAATTCCTTTCATATAGTTTTCATAGGTTATTTAGTACAAAACAAGGGAATGTTATTTAAATCCACTACTGTTTTAGAGCCAACATAAAGAATCACTTTCAAAATTACGTGAACTTAATCGGCAAAGCACTCAAGGGGTTGAAAACAAATTGGAACAGATTGCTAATCGAGCTCACAATCAATTAGCAGATCTTCGCACAAGGTTGGAACTTGAAACAGCCAAAAGTACAGATCTGGAAATAAAATTACGCAATGAACAGGACACAAATCATTGCAGACAATCGCGATTAAGTGTAGCTTTGGAATTAACGCAATCAGAATTGAAAGACTGTCAGGAAGAATTGCGAAGCTTAAAGGCTACACTTCCAGCACGTGATGCTGAAATTGAAACTTTGAAAAAACAGTTATCAGAGAAGACCAAATTATTAGAAAATACAATTAATAGTGAACAGTATGTAGCTCAAATGACAGAACACATGGAGCGATTAAAATTAGAGAATGACCAATTAAGACAACAATTAGAGGTATACAATTTACATCTAATACATTGAATATTAAAAGAAGTTACTAATTACTATATTATATGAAAAAGGCTTCTGTTAGTTCAGATTGGCTTTTTATATTATTGTAATATGAAAGTTTATTTTTATTATATTTACATTTAATTAAATTGTATTTAATTAAAGTAATTAAACTGATAATTTTAAATAAAATGAATTCTCTAATGTATAAAATTCTTAATCTTTATTTTAGTCAACAAAGTCAGATTTGAGCGATACAATTGTTCATTTGGAACAAAATGAGAATATAGCTTCAAACTTGGAAAAAGTGGCCCAGGACAAAGCTACATTAGAACAAAAATTGAAATGCAGTTTAGAAAAAGAAGGTTTGCATAAATTAAATACTTCAATTCTTTTAAATTTATAGACATATTATTTATAGAAAATGTTTAATTTTCTACGTTACTTTTTAATGTAAAGATTTATTTGTTTATTGTAGAAGAGCATTTGAAAAAGGTTGGAACGTTAGAAGAACTTTTACATCGTTTGGAACTAAATGTCAATAAACTAGAGTCAGAAAATGCAAGACTAAGGCGGAAAACAAAAGAAATGGCCTCTACTTCAATTACAGAAGATCGATCAAGTTCTAGTGCACCGGAGATTGAAGTGTTAACTAAGCCTACTAAACTGGAAGAAAAAATAAAATCCTTGGAACATGAATTAAAAAGTATGCGAGAATCTCTTACCACAGAAAAACAGAATGCTAGACAAGCTCAATTGGCTCTATGGAAAAAGGAAAAGGAATTATCTGATGCAAATTTAGATAAGCGTATAGCCACTAGAGAAGCTAAAACGGCTGAAGATAAAATTAAGAAACTAGAGGAAGATAAGAAGAAACTTCAAGAAAGACTGAATAAAAGAATACTCGATGAAGAAGAAAAAGTGAAGAAGTTAGAAAAAGATTTAGATACTGCAAACATGACATTACAAAACGCCAATAAAGAATGCACAAGGCACAAAAATCAAGCAGAATCTGCCCAAAGGGTAATTTCAAGTATTTATTTCTGATAAAATTTCATCGTTATCTATCAAAAATTAGATATTTATTCAAAACACTTCTCTGAAATAATAATTTGCAAAACTGTTTAAATCTCTTTAATACTAGAATAAATATTTCGTATCATACGGGCATGTTGTCTTTAAATTTTTTTTTTCATAAGCACAATAAATTTTTTATTTATTTTTTTTTCTTATGATGCTTAAGAAGCACACAAATCTGTTTAGACTCTAAACGGATTGTTACATATAAGTTTGTTTACGTTTTTGCATGTTATTATATGTTTTAATACTTCATTTTTAATGCTTTCACTAATAATTGATTTTAGGCTTTGACGCAAGCTAACAAACAAATCGAAGAATTACAATCGTCCAGTGCAGCCCTCAGACGTGAGCTTGATTCCACAAGAAAACAATTGCGTTCGATTCAAGATCGCGTCGACTCATTGAAACAAGAGAACGATCGACTTATATTGAAAAGCAGCAAACATGGAGAAGAAAAGAATACTCTTGAAGTCAAACTTGAGAAGTTGCAAGAAGAATTAAATGGCTACCAAGTAAATAATGATCTGTTGAAGGAAACATGTACAGTTCTGGAGGAACAACTCACAGATTATGAGCGTCTCACCAGTGATCACGAATTTCGCGAGAACACACTTATTCAAGAGAAAATGAAATTGCATAAAGATATAGAATCCTTAGAAACTCGTTTACGGGAAGCTAAAGCTGCACAAAACGAGGAAAAGACAATGCGATTGGTTGCTGAAAGAGCGATCGAAAGATTGGAATCAGAAACGAGCGATATTGAGGAGGAGCGCAATGGTTTGGCAAATCAGTGTGACCAGTACAAGAAAATGGCACAGCAACTAAGTAAGCAAGTAGCTGATCTTTCTACTAAGTGTGGTGAGTTAGAATGTGATTTGTCCGAAACACAAAGGTCGCTTGAAAAAGCCAAAGCAGAAGCTAGAGTCGTCAAGGAAGAAAGTACACAACACCTAACAAAATTGCACGAACTCAAGGAGACGAATCTGGTATTAATGGAAGACTTACAGGATAGCGTAGATCAGGGTCAAGAATTAAGAGAGCGTGTTATGGAACTTGAAGGCGTTTTAGAAGAAATGAGACAATTTTATAACGAAAGGGAACTCAAAGCTGGTAGTACACAGCAACAACAAACTAAGTTGATAGGTGAGACGACTGAATAGCTCAATATTTCAATATTTCAAATTGTTTGGAAAAATATGCAAATTATTTTATTAATCATTTTTTATTCAAATTTAAAATATCAACTTTCTATGTATCTTAAAATATTTTTTGTTTATAATCATTCCATCAATTTTAATATTACTAAACTAACACTTTATTAGTAATTATTCAAATTGAAAATTTTAATAGATTATCTACAGCTTAAGCTGGAAGAATGTAGTAAGAGAAAGAAAACTGTTTGCGATAAGATATTTGGTTCAAAGCAAAAGGAAAACGTCCCACCAATCGGAAACGCATTACCCGTTGGATATCGCGAATTGGAAAATCAACTAGAACAAGAACGAGCCAAAGTCAAAGCATTAACAGAACAACTGCTGTCAGTGAAGGCTTCTAAAGCTACAGCGCCATATTTAACCAATCCGTCTTCTCCAGAACCAAAAGAACCAACATCAAATATTATGAATCGACAGGCATCTCTTCAGAGAATGAGACATAACATTCCCCACAGATTCAATGTTAGTTTACCAATGCGCACAGGAAAATGCGCGACGTGCCTGGATTCGATTCAATTTGGTCGAAGGGCAGCAATTTGCACAGAGTGTCAGATAATGGCACACTTGAAGTGTTCGTCACATGTTCCAGCAACTTGTGGTATTCCCGGAGATTATGCAAGGAAAATGAAGGATAACTGGCGAAACAGTGATGATAGTTTGTCAAGTAATGTGGACAGTATTCAAACACTAGCTTTAGACGAACCAGACATTCCTTCAAAGGTATACCTTATCTTTTTTCAGTTAAATTAATTCACTGTAATCACGAAAAAAATAGTATATTAAGAATGAAGTAAGAAAAGTTTGAAAATTTTCTTTAATGAATAAACGTAATTCTCTATATTCATTGAACATTTTGTGATTTTAGCAATCAACATCTCATAAATCCGATGATGTTGTAATAATGGAAAGCTGGGTGAAATTACCGGGTCGTGCTAAATCAGCTTGGGAGAGAAAGTATCTTCGCCTGGAAGGTTCATGTTTGTGCACGTATGAGCATCAACCCACTCCAGGAATGTCTCCGATTAGTAAATTAGATTTATCAGAAAAAGATGGATATGCTATTTTAGAAAACGTGGATCAACCAGAAGTAGCTGGTACTGCCAAATCTGATCTTCCATTCATATTAAGGGTGGAATCCAACTCAGCCACGACGTGTTGGCCAACCACTCGACTCGACATCATGGCTCTCAGTCAAAAGGACAAAAAAGAGTGGCTGAGAAATTTAATGTCTGTTCCAAGTAAAGTTATCAAATTAGAAAAATATCAACGAGTACTGCGACTTGCAAAAAATCAGGTAATTACACACTAGTAATATAATTTAAATAATATATAAAATAGTAAAATTAATAATAAAAAAATTGAAATATAAGAATGATTTAATTAATTTATATAATGTAAATTATTTTTCTTAGTTGGATTTAAATTGTGTAGTCGAATTGAGCGAGGAGAAAATTTTGCTTCTGGGTTCAGAAGATGGATTATTTTCGTACTGTTCTACGAAATCGAACGTTTTGACTGCAATACGCGGAGTAAGAAAAGTTCATCAATTAACTTTACATCCGCAATTGGGTTTAGCTTTGATGATTGCTGGTGAAGATAGGCAATTAGTATCTTGCGATTTGAGACAACTTAAAAACAATGCGTTAGCTGCTGAATGTTCCAGGCCTGCTATAAATATTAAAACTGTGCTCACTGAATGTGAAAGTTGTCATCTTTATCAGGTTCAAGGAGAAATGCTTTGTGCAGCTACAGCAACGCATGTTATGTATGTATTCATAAACATTTCATTGTATATTTTCTTGAAAATTAGTTTTATACGTCCACAGTAAGAGAATGCATATCGCGCATGTTGGCTACTACAATAAACTCATCTATGTACTTTTATTATTATTTTGTTATACTATTACTGTTTTGATCTTGCTGTAATATGGTAAGCTAATCAGAGACACCTCACCCAAAATAATGGTGATAATAATAACAAAAATTGTAACTATATATTATACAAATGAAATAAGAAATAATAATTAAAAAATTAGATTAAGTACGAAACAATGATTTCCATATTTTTAGATTAATGAATTGGATAGCCAGTGAAAATTCCGGGGAATTTATAGGGGTTCGGGAACTAGAAACTCAAGAACCATGCAGTTGTGCATTATTTACAAGTAATAAACTTATTATTGGATGTAATAAGTTTTTCCAAATTGATGTTCACACATACAATATTGACGGTATGTTAATTAAGTAATTGATTATAATTAATTTCCCTGCTTATCATTGTTACAGATATTAATATATTATATGATTATATGACACATGTACAAAGCTTAGTTGTTTTTGTAATGGTAATGTTATACTTTAACAAATAATACATTAATAGATAAATCTGGTTTTTTCAGAATTTCCTGGTGACGATAATAATTCTTTGAAGGCAACGATAAATGGCGTTGCAAAGTTAGGAATATTTCCAGTGTGTGTACTAAGTATCTCTGAAGCTCCACACAATGTTGAACTTTTATTATGTTACAACGAATTTGGCGTTTTTGTTAACGAGAATGGAAAAAGAACCCGTAATATGGACCCAACATGGAGTCATTTACCATTTGCTTTTGGTAAAAATAATTTTGTTAATATTATTAAATTTAATTTGAAATTTTAAAGTATTTTAACAAGAATTTTTTTAATTTTTAGCTTATAGAAAACCATTTTTATTTATTGTTCATTTTTCATCGGTTGAGATCATCAAAATAGACACTGAAACTTACAAAACGAATGCAAACAAACCTGAAAAAACGTTGATAGAGCTCAGTAATCCACGATACTTGGGATTGGCTGGGCAACGAGGAATTTACGTAGGAGCCGTTAATTCGACATTAGAGATTCTCAAAATTGAGGGTGTTCAACTGACATCTGCTTTGCCTGGAAGTTTAACGAGTCTGGATACATTGTATGTACACAGATTCAGAAAGCATAATTTTCGACAAAAATGCATAAAACAAATATAAGAAGAATAATATTTTATTTACATTTAAAAGCTGTTAATATGAATTTACTCAATTATTTATACATTATTTCAGTATTTAAAAATGAGACATATGAAAATATTAATTTATCGTAAAAAGAAAGTATTTACTATTAATAAAATATATTTCAAGTTTCAATAATAAAATTTTTGTTGTACAATATAATAATTCACTATATTTTATATAAAATATTTTGAATTTTATCTCTCTCAGTAAATTTCATTATTATTTTAATAAGTATTTTTCTAAAATGATATTATGTTTACTCATTTTCTCATTCTCAAAGTTGTCGATGTGGAATTCAAGAAAGAAGTATTATATTACATAGAAAGAAATTAAATTGCAAAAATTTTGTGAATTTGAATATTGTATTTATATAATATTTGTATAACTTTTTCTATAATCAATATAATATGTACACAATAACTTATTATAGTTGAGTGTATAGTTTTCTTAAGAAAAATATATACTCTAAATAAATTTTATTTCGTACAATTTATTGTAAAATAGAAAATGTATACTTTATATATTGTTTCCATTTATAATTTCAGGTATCAAGGTGATGACGATACATCAGAATTCAGCTTTACATCGAGTTTGATGGAAGTATTAGAAGGACAAAATAATAAACGGGTACATTTTGCAAACATTTAACGTCACCTAAATATTGATTAAAGTCCTTCAAATTTAATAATTAATTATTATTTTATTAAAATTTGCAGGAGTAATTTTCTGCATCTATGAGTGAGTGTATGAAGTACAGCTTCAAATAATTTATTAATTTATATTATTGATTCAGAAAAGGTAAACATATTTTCCTATATTATTAATAAAAAAATTAATTTCATATAACTGTTACATAACTCGATGTTAGAGTGTATACAAAATTTCTAATTTGATTTTACTTTTCGAACTTATTCATTTCTCATTGAAATTCTGTTTGACATTTTTGTTACAATGTCGGTAAAAATTGTCATTTCAGTTCCAATAACAGTTTTACATGTATATTCAAAAAGAACTGAAAAATGTAGTCGTATTGCAGACATTTATTTTTACACTGTATTTATTATTTTATTTTCCAATAATTTTAAGCTTTCATAGAATTTATTATTTAAATTATTATCGTCGATGTATAATAATTATGATAAGCTGTATTTATGCATAGTTATCTATAAATATCAATTAAATTAAGAAAAAAGTACAAGATGTTTTTAGAATAATTAAGAGTACTTATATAGAACAGACTGTTTTCGACATACATTGTAAGATCAATTTGTATTCATTAAACTAATTATCAACAAAAACATGTAACCTCGAAATTAAATTTTAATATATTTATATACTATACATTCATATCTATTTGTAATTAATATTATTAAGAAGTACATTTTATGTAATTGACCGTTTGCATCCAGACAGTTAAATAAATCACAATTAAAGTCAGTTATTTATTACAATCGCTATATTAATGAAATGAATTGTAATCATTAACTTTTTTTTTTGTTTTTTTATTTTCGGTTTATACTAATTTTATTGAATTTCATTTCTTTTTACGTCAAAAATCTATCATGCGCACATATATAGATATTCAATCAATAACGCCCCTGAAATACTGCAACTGGTGTGGCCTTGAAGTCTAGAAGGAAGTAATAGTAAATTTGAATTTCAAAAGTATTAAATCTACCATGTATTTAATTAAAAATAATTTATTTTAGTAATTATATTAATACTACTGATTTACGGTAAAGTATTTGCATTATTTAATAATAATTATTAAAATAGTTATTGCTAGAAGATAAAAGTAATTTATAAAATGTATTTTACAACATACAAGGATTAAATAAAAATTGACGCATGTAACTAGATATATGTACACTATTATGCTATCTCTTTCGCTTATAGTTTGTTCAATGAGAAGAAAAATGACAGAATTTTTGCTGACAACTGATTAGATCCAGAAACGTTATTTTATTTCAAATAAATAAACTACCTTAAGGACAACTTTCAAGTAGAATGCAGTCAAATTAAAATAGAGGATTTTCAAATATTGAGTTGGAAACAATAGATAACGATCTTCTAATGGAATAATCTAAAAGGTACAAGAAAAAGGAGGGAAGGATGGTACTTTAATCTTTGAGTGAAACAAGAGACCACGTTGAAAATGACCCATAAACTTTGCGAGCCGCACACGCTTTGCGGTTGCGTACAAGAAACCGTCTATAGCTCGAATACCGTGTCCGAGTCTAAGTCAGTTCGTGGTTGTCAAGTGAAGGTTGAATAGGATAAAACAAATAATTCGTCATTTGGTTGTAATAAATTTGTTCGTCAATAGCCATGGCACAAACACAATACAAACCGGTTACTCACTGTATTTTTGACATGGATGGTTTACTGATTGGTAATTATCATAATACTTATTATAAATATAATTGCTCGTTCAATTTTACTAATTTTTTCATATTTGTTTGACAATGCGATGTTGAATGCGATTTGACAGCAAAGAAAATTTGACTAAACAGTCGTTCCAACTGTTGATAAACTGAGACTGATGGCAGCATTTTCTATTAGACATGTCTTGCCTTTTTAATTGTTCTTCCTTTAGTATTTACTGATAAAAAACTTTTATAGAAAATTTAGTGTTAGTAAAGGGCAGTGTCAGTAGAAAAAGATTAAATCGAATTGTTTATTTCAATTCATTTTTTATGAAATAATTATTTCATGTTTTAATATTTATCATTTAATGCTCTTTTTTAGTTTACATTGTATAACGGAAAGTTAGCCTTTTGACATTTTTAATTGTTCTTTGTTGTAAAATGAATCACATTCAAAGAATCAATGTATATATCACAAAAGAAATGAGTAATGTTATGAAATTAAATTACAGTTCTTTTGTTTATAGTCTTTTGCAGATTTCTTTCGTAATCTTTTTTTTTCGTTATTGTTTTTCTATTGTTTTCCTGTTTCATTTTTTATTTATTTTCGAATATTAATAATAATATAACTTAATGCCTTTAGCAGTTTTGTGTTAATTCAAAATTTAGTTGTATATATTTATAGAGTTTTTGGTGATATTGACTTTGACTGTTTTAATGATTTGAATTGAAATATTTCTTTTTCTTGAAAAAATGAAACTGATGAAATTTTGTATTGTATGATGTAATTTGAAAGGAGTTCCCTTATCCACGATTTGAATTGAAATATTTCTTGAAAAAATGAAACTGATGAAATTTTGTATTGCATGATGAAATTTGAAATGTGTTCCCAGTAAACCAGAAAAATTTTAAATTGATTGGATAAATGTTATATTTTCAGATTTTCAATAATTTATTTTTGTATGTAAATGTAAATGTATAAAAAGTTTTAAAAATAAATTATTGAAAATTTTACAAATATGATATTCATCAAAAAGTTTTATTAACGATTTATACATTCATTGTATCATTCAATTTTTAATCATTTCTCGTTAATTGGATTATAGAACAAAACATGTATGATTTTATTATTATTTATATTATGTGAAAATGTTCGATTATTAATAGTAATTATAAAATAATTTATAGGTATAAACAAAAAATATTAAGTTCATATAGGTTCCATTTTATACATAAATATGAAACTCAATTACGAATCAAAAAACATATCGGAGAATTGTTTGAAATTCTTTCCATTCAATCGATTGATAATTATTTACTGGCGAACTGAATGACTATTTTACGATTCCATTTTTAAAACATAAGTGTACATAGGCGGATGGATCATAAAAGCATTTACATTTTGTTTTTTCTTTTACTTCTTTATCGATTTTCATTTTATTTAATCTTTGTAATATGTACGTAAATTTCATCCACAAGCCTACAGATGAACTAGTGCTTATATAAATGAACTTAAACGTGTTTAATTTAGAAACTTTCCCTTCATAAAGTTGTTTTAAAAAGAAGGACCTGTTCTTATAATCACTTTTCTATTTGATTAGAAAATAATTTCAATAAATAATTTTATCTTATCCATTATTTTGTAATTTGGTTAAATACTAATTATTTAATTGTATTGTTAGTATTTTAATAAACAATAAATGTACAATAAAGATTAGAACAAAGTAGCTATAAATTACAATTCCAAATTATTAAACAATGAACACATAATTTTAGCAGTAATTTTACATTGTTACCTTAAAAAGATTAAAATAATATTTCTATATACTGAATTGTAATTTGAAATGATAATATAAAATGATAACAATTGTGTATATAACTTATGTAATTAATGTCATAAAGTCGATATTAACACCTTATATCATCTAAATTAAATTAAATTATATAAAGCAAAAAAAATACGTTGTTCAAATTTTACACTGTTAATCAAATGTAATTGCAGTTAAATACAACATTCAAGGACAAATAGAAATAGTGCTAAAATACAGATTAAACATATTAAAAACGTAATTTTATCTACAGTGATTAGAAATAAATTACTTGTAAAAACTTGAATGAAATTAATAAATTCTTTAGAACATTTAAGCAATGAAACAATTTTATTATCATGAAATTATTACTTTATTTTGCATTCCTTGAATTTCAAATGTTACATAAAATATCAAACGCATCTCTAAACAATGTTAGGAATTCTATTAACACGAAATAAAAAGATTCAATTATATGCGGAAAATTTATTAGTATGCTATATTTTATATTAACTCTCGGATACGTACACTGAGTAAAAAAATTTTGCCAGGAATGTTGTAAAATTATTTCTAACAGTTTGGTATTTATTTAGCTAACAGCAGTTGTAAATATTATTGAATTTTGGTGAATTGAATCCAATTTGGTTTAATGTAAATGAAATTTGTATTTTAAAAGAACCGTCATATTCTTATATGAAAACTACTGTAATCGTGATAAAATAACTAACTTTTATGCATTC
The DNA here is from genome assembly GCA_022817305.1 of Leptoteleia sp. ZL-2020. Lineage (NCBI taxonomy): Eukaryota > Metazoa > Arthropoda > Insecta > Hymenoptera > Scelionidae > Leptoteleia > Leptoteleia sp. ZL-2020. The sequence continues at coordinate 14,056 of JABFPN010000914.1, forward strand.
AGATTCAGAACGTTTGTATACAGAAATGTTTATTGATATTGTCGGTAAGTACGGCAAAACTTTTACATGGACTCATAAAGCCAAAATGATGGGTATGCATAGCGCTGAAGCTTCAGAATACATAATTAAACTCCTGGACCTGCCAATTTCCGTAGAAGAATTTATGGACGAGTGGACGACTCGTCAGAAGAGCCTCTTCACTAGATGCCAACTTATGCCAGGTACCAACAGCAGTTTCCTAATTGAAATATTTCTGTTTTGATTTTGCGCAGATTCTGAAAGCGTGTACAAGCAAATATACAAGACAATCGTGGGCGAGTTCGGGCATACGTACGGTGGCAACGTGGTTTACGAAGTGCTAGGCAGGCCCGAAAAGATTGGATTTGAAATTATCACTAAACACTTCAAATTGCCATTGACAGTGAGCGAATTTCAAGACAAGTATCGCCGCTTGCAACACGAACTTTTCGTTGATGTTAAATTCATGCCAGGTTCGATGGCATATTATGTTATTGTATTATTTCAATCATTGTCTTGCTATACGTCTTACTGTATAACTGAAGTTTTATCAAACAATAGCCGATCGATTAGATCTGGTCAATTGTTTGACTCACATTATGTAATATGGACAAATTAATTTGTGCAGGGACCGCTCTCATATTAAACCTAATAATATCCCAATAAGTGTTATAAGAATGTTGTTTCAGTATTATGTTATTTCAGTCATTAATAGCACTTTTTTCAACAAATTGTTTGTCCATAACGTCAAATTAATTTCAATATGTGTATATAAGTAAATATATTTTTATCACACGTTCATTCTTCAAAATGCATTTCTATGTAAAATTAAGGATTAAGCTTCACATTGGTCATCCGTAATTGACACATTTATTATTATTTTGTTAATAACTCAAAGTTAAAATAAACTTTTCAAAATTGCTATAGTAGTAATTTATGGATTTCTAATGCCGTATCATTTTTCAGGTGCAGAACGGTTGTTGAAACACTTGAAATCAAATAATATTCCTATCGCGTTAGCTACGAGTTCTTCCAAAGAAAGTTATGAGCTGAAAACCAAAAAGTTGCAGGACACTTTTTCTCTATTTCATCATAAAGTATTGGGAGGCTCTGATCCTGATGTGAAAAAAGGAAAACCAAACCCGGATATTTTCTTAGTTGCCGCGTCCAGATTTCCTGATAATCCTAATCCGTCTAAGGTAATACAAAAGCGGGTTTTGAATTTTTGTTTCTTGTTTAAAGACCTTTTTAATTTCTTTGTATTAGTAATTAAAATTTAGTTAAAAAAGATCATTATCAGTCAGTATTAATTAGTATTGTTTGATAGTCGTTTAATTAAATAATCCTTTTTAAGATTTTACTTTAATATCTATTATATTAATCAATTAAGATTGTTTATTAATATCGATTAATTAATAAACATTATATATTCAAAGCTGTTAAATTGTTTGTCCTTCAACTGACCTCTGTGAAACTGTCTAGTTCCAGTACACAGTAGCGCCATATATAATGGAAACGTTTTTGAATATATAAGTATTTAAATAAACATTTTTAGATTTTTTGTTTTTAAATATTATACATTTTATTTCAAACTAAATTACCCATTTATTCTTTCTTGGTAAATTGAACAAATAATAATTAAAATATTAATAAACTAGACCTCATTGTTTGTTTTAGTGTCTGGTGTTTGAAGATGCTCCTAATGGTGTCTTAGCAGCCCTGTCTGCAGGGATGCAAGTTGTAATGGTACCTGATCCTCAGCTTCCAAATGAAATGATTGACAAGAAAGTAACTTTGAAGCTGAACAGTTTAGAAGAATTTAAGCCAGAGCTCTTTGGCCTTCCTAAATTTGACAAATAATGTTATTTTTGAGATGACACATTAATAGATCAAATGATATTCTAGTATAATGCTAAATCGTTGTACAATTAAATCTATGGAGAATTATATTTCACTACAAAGAAAATAAACTATTTTGAGTCAGATAAACAGATAAATTTTTTCTTGTTCTCTAATTATCGATGTTTTTAATTACAATTATTTGCAATTTGATTATTGAAAACATTACATTAAACTTATCTTTTACTTTGTCCTATTATACATTATGTAAATTTTTATTGTTTCTTATATATTACTATAATGTTTAGATACATTTTTAAATTTTAAAAGGCATAAAAGAAGTCTAATTTCCGCTGCATTTATTTATATTTCCAGATTAATCTGAACTTAGCTCCTTCATTTATTTATATTTCCAGATTAATGTGAACTTAGCTCTTTACTTAATAACCGTTCTGTTCATTTCATATTCTATCAGCACACTGATACTATTCTGCTACAAGCTATTATTATTTGTAAATTAAGTTAAGAAAATTACATAGTTTCATATAATTTTAATAATGGCACACAACGAGTGTAAACCTGTCACGCACTGTATTTTTGATATGGATGGATTGTTAATTGGTAATTACCTGGTTTCAATTTTATTTTTCTTATTCACGTAGAAATGACATTTGACATGATCATATCTTTTTTTCGATAAATGATACATTCAAGTTTTTATAAAAATGACCCAGGACACTAACGATTTTATATCAAGTTTTGTAGTTAGGTACTTTTTATAGGAAATAAAAATTAATAAAATTGTTTAATATACATATATAACAAATTTTGAAATGGCAAATTTGTATAGTATAAAAGTTTTTATGACACGTTATAATCTAATAATATGACACATTATAATCTAAATTTATGACACATAATAATATATTTTTAAACACTTATTCAAATATATGCTTAATTTTATAAAATAGAAATGTTAATAATAATAATAATAATAATTTTTCATGAAATGAATTTTTAGTGCAAAAAAATTATATTTGTATGAATTTTAATTACATTTCAAATAATTTTTAAATGACATTATTGACTGTTTACATAGTATTATGCACAGTTTACAGTTTTTCTTGAAATTGTGACCTTATATAGAAATGTTATGTTTTTTTATGACTGATTGTATAATAAAATAATAGAGCAAAAAATTATTATGTACTGAAAACAAGAAATAGTCAACAGTCTTTTTTATATTTACTTTACGCGAATAATGGAATCAATAAATACATTAAATGAAAAATAAAAACATGTTTTCATGATATAATTTGAAAAAACTTATTACACGTTAAACTCACATATTAAAAAACAAACATTTTATTATGTAGATTCACAAAAGCTATATAGAAAAATGTTTAATGATAATGCTAGCAAGTATGGTAAAGCTTTTACATGGGAGCATGAAGCTGCCAAAATGGGTCTTCACAGGGATGAGGCTGCACTGAAAATAATTGAGATGCTAGAACTACCAATTTCTATTGAGGAGTTCATAACTGAGTGGAAGATTCAAGAGGAAATGACATTTGCTGAGTGTGAATTAATGCCAGGTGCGAATTATGCAGTATTGATTTCGAAAAATGTTTTAAGACACGACACAATCTAGACTACAACACAATATTGTAGTCTGTCTAATTTACAATTTTTTCCTATAATGAATCATTTATTTTATAAAAATTGTCAATTTTAATGTAAATTTTACTTTGCAGGTGCACATATGTTATTAAAACACCTTAAAGCAAAAAATGTTCCTATTGCTTTAGCAACTAGTTCTTCAGAAGATAGTTATAAACTAAAAACCAACCATCTTCAAGATACTTTTTCTTTATTTGATCATAAAGTGTTTGGAGACTCGGATCCTGATGTTAAACAAGGGAAACCAAAACCCGATATCTTTTTAGTTGCAGCATCTAGATTTCCAGATAATCCTTCTCCTTCAAAAGTAAAAATTTTTAATATTGCTTTAATACATAAGAAATTCTAGCAAAGAAATTTTATTGTCTACTTTTATTAGATGTTGTTTCTTTTTATTAATATTTTTTAACAAATTAATTAAATTTTATGTTAATTATATTTATTAAATGTTATATCATATGCAAGTTTAACGAAAGAAAAAATAATACTGCCTACTTCCATTTGTACAAACTGAATTATATTAATTTGTTAAATATTATGTTACATTCATGTAGTGCCTAGTATTTGAAGATGCTCCAAATGGTGTATTAGCTGCATTATCAGCTGGGATGCAAGTTGTAATGGTACCCAGTCCAGAGATTCCAAACGAAGTAATCAGCAAAGATGTAACTCTAAAGTTAAATAGTTTAGAAGAATTTCGACCAGAATTTTTTGGTCTTCCAAAATTTGATAACTGATGTTTATAATTAATATGTATTATTTCTGATAAAATAATATTTTAAAAAAATATAATTATAATCTCAAATGCACAAAAATGTGTTGAAATAGATTTACTGTGTTATATCCTTTATTTATCATTAATTCCTATATATTCATTTTTAATAATTTATATAATAATGAATATTTAATAATAACAAATAAATAAGAACTATACCCTATTAAATTTACTCCATCATTTTTATGACTTAAAATATGAAATATTAAGTTTTTCATATTTTTGTATATAAAGAAAAAGTAATTGACTTTAAGAAAAACAAACAATGTTGACTTTTCAAACCCAATTCTTTTTGACTGTTACAGGCATGAATAATATTAAATTTTTTTGAACAAAAACACAAATTTTATACTAAAAACAGATATGTAAAAGAACTTTTTCTTTGTGTTTTTATTATATAGATGTAGTAAATATTGTAATGATTCTAATTAGATGAAATTATACTGAAGTTTAATACTTATTTTTTTAATGTTACTAATGTTTAAAATTTCTTGTAATTTTTTTGAAAATAAAAACATAATAAACTTGAATGACTATTTTATTAATAAGTTAATAACAATTTATATAAATATATACATGTAATTACGAGCTAGTTGCTAATTGTTGAACTTTACTTGCTACATCTTGACATGATAAATTAGACAGAGGAATAGATTTTTCTTTGCCGTATTCTGAAATAAAGAAAATAAATATTTTAATAAGAATTAAAAGATAAATCACGAGGAAGTGTTTAAATCATAATAAGAAAACTTATATTTATTTTTAAAATGCCACTTTTCTCTTTTAATTATAAAATGGTATTTTTAATTTAATATAAATTAATTAAGCAATTAAAATACATGTTTTAGATTATTAATTAACTGTCCTTTAATCTATAACAATTAAATCTATATATATATACATATAACATATAAATAAATGCGAATTACATAAACATTGCACTTACCATATCTTGCAAAAACTTTAGGTTCGATAGCAGAACATTCTCTAATCAATATAGGAAAATTCGGATTAGATTTCTTCATAGCAACATATTGCTGTTGAATAAAATCTCTGCAATTAATTAACGACAATTTACATTAACACTATAAACAGTATAAACAAATGACAACTAGGTTAGTAACATAAATCGTACCTGACACCTTGGCTGGATTTTGACGTTTGACACAATAAAATTCTCAACTCTTTGAGACTTGAACCAAACTTAATAGCCGACATTTTGGTGATATACAGGTTCCACTGATTAAAAAAATCTTTCGGTTTATGTGGGTTTATGCTGGTTTTATACCTTAAATTAAATAATAGTTCATATAGATTTTACTATTAATATATTTTTTGAGTTCTTACCTTTGGTGGTGACACCTACACTAAACCCAACTAAACCCATGTGTAACCCTCAGAGCAACTTTGATATATACACTATTATAACTTGTTAATTTCTGCTAAGCGGCTAAGTTTACTGGCAAAAAAAACGTTTTAATTGTTATGTGTTAAATAAGAAAATTTAAGAATTGTCGTGTGAAATGGCAGCGACACTAATTGGACGAAGAATTCTTCTCAACAAAAACAATATCTGCAAAATACCAAAAAGAAATGGTTACTTTGTGCTGTAAGTAATGGTTTTGCTGTAATATTTGAGGGTTATGTTTTTCTTTACGAATTATGAAATATTGTTAGTTTAATTATTCTTTAAATGTCAATTTAATTAGTTTATTAATCTTTAAAATATATCATCAACATGTTTATGTACCATTTTTGTATGATTTAATCGTAATAAATAGGGAATTGTGATCTCGTGGTTGAATTTTCATTGTTTTTTTTTGTATTGTATTACATACATATCAAAGATATTATTACCATTTGACAAACGGGGAACAGAATATTTTATTGTCCCTTCCATAGGTATGAATAAATAACTTTGTAATATGTATCACGAAATAAATACTTCCAGACTTCCTGAAATTGGTGAAGATTTGCCAGATAAAAATCCTTTATTGAAAGAAGACACAAAGTTACCAGAATTTAATAAATTAACAATTGCAAACTGTATAGCAGTAATTGGAAAACAATCTATAGAAGTAGAACAAGGTGTTCGAAATATAGAAGAACAATTGAAAGGTATAAATTGGTCTAAATTTTTTTTTTCAGTTGTGGTATAGTACATGTCAGACTAAGATAATTTTGTATATGTGATGCTACCACCAATTATGCAATAACAAACATTTTATGTAATAAGAACTGTTCTAAATATAGAACTTAATTATTAAAATATACTTTAAAATAACTGGTAACATGTTTAAAAGTAGTACAAAGTAATACATTTATTTACTTTATGTTTTATTCACTTTTTATTTAATAACAAAATAATTTAATATATAAAATTATAACAATTAATATAAAATAAAAGAAAAAAATTAACTATTAATATACAATTTTTTAGAAGGAATACAAGATGAAGAAGTTTTTGAAAAAATAATCGAACCCATAGAAGAATTAAATGTCCCTTTGGAAACAACTTGTGGTGTTGCAAAAACAATGTATTTGGGAAATCAAACATTGATGCCTACTAGATTATTTACGAACATTAATGAACGTTCCACAAAGGGAAGATTGTGTAGATTTCAAAGTCAGTTAATTTTTAATGCCTGCAAAAAAGCTTTTGACAATAATGACATAAAATTGAACCAAGAACAACATCAAGTACTTTATAAATATATACTGGAGGGTAAACTCAATGGATTGGATTTAGAAAAAAAAGATGCTTTGTTGTACAGTTTTGAAGAAATAAACAACGAACAAACATTGTACAATAAAAAATTTATGGTATGTAAAAATGTAGAATTTAGCAACAAAGAATCTTAAATTTTTATTTCATGTAGAAATAAGAATTGAAATAATGAAATTTATTATTTTATAGACTGCACAAAAAAATTTTCAACGAACAATTTCAGATCCACTTCTAGTTAGAGACTTTCCTGAAAGCTTTTTAGCAATTCTAGCTAGAGATCCATCACAACCACGGGAAGGGCCTTGGACAGTGAAATGTGATCCTTACATACTTCCAACATTTCTAGGTATTGTTTATTATAAACATTCTTGATTGTTTTTTTTTTATTTTAATTAATGAACAGCTGGTTTTAGAACAGAAAAACTAAATAATATATTATGTTGATGTATAAATAATACAATAAGTATTATTAAAATTAACGAAACCAATTTGTTACAATTATTCTAATTAACATTATATATGTAGAATTTAGGCGCAATAAGTTAAAATAAGGTTTAAATTTTGTTCCTTTCTTTTCTTTTTTTATGCAAAAATATACATAAAATTTAAAAATTAAAGTTAATTTTATGAAATATTTTAGAATATTGTCCAGATCCATTTTTGCGATTTAAAGTTTGGGAAGCAAATGTTTCTATGTGCTCTATGCAAGATGAAAGGAATGTTCAAACATCTGTAAACATAGAAGGAATACGAATAAATCGTAACAAATATGCTCAAGCACTAGGATTTAAAAGTTATTCTGAAATGAGTATGGAAACAAAAATGGCAGGAAGTTTAGACAATGTATACAATGTTATTAATACATTATATGAAACAGGTTTGAAAAAATTCATATGAGTACTTTAATAGATAATTTTCTTATAAAATTAAAGAGCTATTTCAAACATTACTTTTAACATAATTTTAATTGCAAAATATTAATAATAACATAATTATTATAACATAATTATATATGTTATAATTATATTTTAATTTATATTTTGTTTCAGAAGTAATAATTTTCTTTAATTTCTTTTTTAGCAAGACCTTGTCAAGAGGTAGAAATAGAGAACTTAACTCAGTTTGCAGCAGAAAGAGGATTCGAAAGAACCTTAAATGAATGGGATATTCCCTATTGGAGTAGAAAGCAGCTTCGATCTGACTATATGTTGGTGGCAATTTTATTATTAAATTATTATAAATTATGCTTGGGTATTTTAAAATATATATATAATTAACTATGTAAAATTTTAGGTATGACGAAGAAGCTTTGCGTGAATATTTTCCTCTTTCTAATGTATTGAAAGGATTGTACAAAATTTGTGAAAATTTATTTAACATTAAAATTGTTGAAGAAAGAAGAGTGGATGTGTGGCATAAAGATGTTCGATTCTTTGACGTTTTCGATTTAAATGAATCAAGCTCTGAACCAATCGCTAGTTTTTATTTGGACCCTTACAGCAGGACTGAAGATAAAAAGATGATTCCAGGATCTATAACGACCATCAAATATAAATCAACAATCACACAAGACAATCCTTTGCTGGCATTAATATTCAATTTTCAAGCACCATCACAAGATGCAGAATCATTGCTTACATTTAAAGATGTAATAGACCTTTTCCAAAAAGTAAGATTAGTTTTTGATTAAATAATTATTCAATTTTATGAAATATTATATTTTATATTAGTTTATTTAAAATATTAAATCTAATTTATTAATCATTATTTCAGTTTGGTTATGCATTACGTAATTTATTATTAAAAACAAATTATTATGATACCACTAATCCTATCGAATGGGACGCATTTGCAATTACAAGTTATTTTATGGAAAATAGGTAATTCAAATAAGATTAATAATTTCTTTTTTAACATAATTTTAATCGAAAACGAACAATAACATTTCTTTTAATACATGGTTATAGGTTATATGAACCATCGACGATAAAACTAATTTCAAAGCATTTTAAGACTGGAGAATCCCTTTCAGATGAATTAATAAAAAAATTAGTAAATATCAGATTGCATATGGCAGGTTACAAATTATGTAAACAAATGTATTTATCCGAACTAGACTTGAAACTTCATTCAGAGGAGTAAGTAAATTATAAATTTCTATATTATTGTTATTTATCAAAATAGCAACTAATTCCTATTTTAATAGATCTCATTACAATTTTATATGAATAAGAATAATTTTAAGAATTCATTTTTCATAACTTTTTAGCAAAGAATTTTGGATGCCGTTGTCTAAAAAATTGTGGAACAAGTATTTTGTATTACCAATGCATAAATCAAATGAACACTTATGTTCATTCAGAGATATTTTCACTGGTGAATGGGGTGCTGCATATTACTGGTAAGTTATCTATATTAACCTTCTTTTATCCAACGTTACATTTTTATAATTTGTATTATGAAAAAAAAGGAAAAAAAGAAAAAGAATTCACTATACCCTTTTGCTTCGAACCCTACTTTAGGCATTAACTTAATATGAAAAATATTTCTTAATTTGTTTATATTCTTTATAGTAATCTTTGGTCAAACATGACTGCTGCTGATGCTTACAGTGCTTTCCACGAAATTTCACAAAATGATGAAAATCAGGTACGAGAAGTTGGTAAACGTTTCCGAGAAACTTTCTTAGCATATGGAGGCAGTTACCCTATGAATGAAGTTTTCCGAAAATTCAGGGGTCGTGACCCTAGCCCATTGGCTCTCTTAAATAGCTTAAACCTACGAATACCAAAACTTGAAAGCAACAAACACAAAGTCGAAGATAATTTGAAAGCTGATTTGATTGAATAAAAAACATCAAATTGCTGCATGATTTTATCTTTTTAAAACTAGTCCTCTCGCATTGCTTTATATGCAAAATATTGTATATATTATCTTATTATAATTTGATATATTTATAAGTTCATAGAAAATATTTACATAATTTGAATTATATATTTAAGCAGATGACTCTGTAGAAAAGAATCGCAAACAAAAATTGAATTGTGCAGCAAGGATTATCATATGATTTTATCTGTATAGAACAGTTACTCATTATGCACTATAGATTGTACAATGTAGATTTCTTTTTATATATGTATAAAATAAAGACATGTTAATGTATTGATTTGTTACATTATTATCAATATTTTTGAATGTAAACTATATTTATGTTTAAGAAATTTAAATTTATTGTTCCTCTAACTTAAACATCTAATTTTTAATGTATATTAGAAAAAACGGGAAGTATTTTTACATCGTATGAATAATGCATAACAATCGTTGTAAAAAGTAATTTATCATACTTCATTTAGATTGACATTTATTTTTTATAGTGTTATAACTTTTTTTTAATGAAAGCCAATATTGTAAAATAATTATATGTACATGATTCATAAATGTTACATTACAATTGTATGGATAGATATTCTATAAATCTAATATACAATTTTTTAACACATTAATTGAAATAAATTTACTGCAAGATACAAAATTAAGTTACTAAGCTAATTATAATAATCGTACCAAATAACAAAATTATCACAATCCAATAACCACAGACTTCTCCTTTCCTGCCAATTGTTCTCACTTGTTGAGTTTCGTCAATTAATCGAGCATCTGTTCTTTCCATATGATCCGCCAAATCGTCGATTATTTCTAGAGATTAATCGTTATTATTTTCATTTTACTTCATATTTTAAAAACATTAATTTTATGTTTTATATATAAAATAAATACAGCTCTATATTATTGTCTTAAAATGTTAATTCTAAAATAAATTAATAAATTTAACTATACCATTATGGTAATCGACTTCTGAATGAATGTTTTGTGCAATTTCTTTTTGTCTCATGATTACCTTTGATAATTCTTCCAAGCCTTTATCTTGTTCTGCAATTTATATATTAAATGTTAGTTTTATCTGTTTGGTATGACTAATTAATTACATATTTATACCTTGCAATAACTGTTCCTTTTGAGCTTTTAAGTCATAGACAGAAACATTTATGTCAAGTGGTTTGTCATCATCCATATCATCTTCCCAGTTAGTAGTACCAATATCAGCAAAAGCAGAAGTACTGGGATTTAATAATTTACTTCGAGAAGCAGCTAAATTGTTTGTTCTTGATTCATAAATTCGCCTTAAATTCACTTCTTTACTTTGAAGTTGTTCAACTTGTCTCATCCGCCGTTCTGCTTCTTCTGCAGTTCTGCAACCCTTCAAATTTTAAGGAAAAATGTTCTATTTCCAAAAAAGTAATTTATTCTTTCTTATCTATATGATAAATAAGATATGCATCTTCTTATTAGATTTATCCACGATTAATTTTTATCGTACTGTCAAATTTGCTATGAAAGTAATTAACTCAAAATAATAAATTAACATGTATTAAGGTACATTAATAGTATAAAAAATAGAAAAAAATAATTTATAAATAAATTGCACATGTTAGATTTATTTATTTCATGATTGTTAAAATCAATCAAATGCTTGTTCATCAATACATTACTAAATGATATTTAAACAATACATGCATCTCATAAAATATAAAATTTCATGTATTACATTATTCATTAAATAAAATATGTAATGTAAACTGTTTGTTAAGTAAAAAGATAATATATATTTTAAAAGGAAAGGATACATGGTGTGAAGTTTTGCAGCTTCTTCAATTTTACTTTTCAATTGTTGTATTTGATTACTATACTGCTTCAGTCTTAATCGAATATTTGCAGATAAACTTGCAAAAGTCTGGGACAATCTTGACTCACTATCTCTTAATGTCAACTGCTCCATAATTTCTCGATGCAGCTTTTCACATGCATCATATTCAGCTAGCCTATAAAATAAAAATAATATTTATTTTAAATAAAAAAATTAAAAATAATTTGTTAAAAGCCAGTTCTTTAATAATTGTATAAAATTAAATGAAAACCTTGTTGCGAAATATACTTTATAAAAGCTAAAGAAATTAGTGATCAATATTTAGGTTATGATTGTTTCATTTCATTTAACATTTCAAAATTACTTTGGATATTAAAAATAATATCTGTATTTGACTCACCATGGATCGCTGCCTTCGATATAAACAAGAGCCATATTCACAAAAATTAAGATATTTTGTTCAATTAATATTTCTGATTCGTTACAGCTGTAATAAGTTTGGAAAATGAAACGTATGAAAAGAACTTTCTGATATAACTACTTAATATTGTTCTACAATAAATCCTATATACATTTATAATACTTAATGTAAAATATAAAATTATTTTGAACTACACTTTAAATGGTATTATTGTAAATTTTGCATATTTATTGATCCTTTGAATTGTAAAAAAATGTTTTTCTGTTTGACAGGTAGGTGACTAATCAGCAATATTATTGTTTGTACGTGCTAACTTCAAGCCGTACATTTTTTTTACCAAACAGCAATGATTTGCTATTTATGGAGTAATGTCTTTTCAGTCTTTTTTTATACTGCATAATTTACATTTGTCAGTACATAATACAAATAATAAATATAACAAAAAACAGTGGTATAATAATACACACACACACACGCGTACACGTATACACACACATAAACACTTAATGTTTATGTTTTTATACGGAAGGACGTGCGTCTGCCCATCTGCATTTATGTATATACATTAAATATAACCTCGTATGAAATTATAACTTCATAAAGGCATCATCAAAATAAGTAAGAAAATTCCTTTTTTATATATCCTTTAATTATTTTTTCTTATTTTAAACCTGCGCTAAATATTCAAATCATCAAAACAGGTACGGGAAATTCTTTTAACATATTTTTATCTTATTATGTTTCGGGTCAAACTTTTGTTTTGTACAGATCGTTGGGGGAAAAAAGGAACCCAGAAAACATTTTTTAAATCAAAATATTTTAACAATTATTATTTTTTAAAATAAAAGCTAAACATGAAGTTGCAATTATTAGGTAAAATTCCCGCGCATCCGCGATAAATATGAATGTTAAATAAAAATGAATTATTCAATCAAATGAATTTTCAAGCAGAAAAATGAATTTATTTTAAAATAATCTACTTTAACATATTTTCCAATTTTGATTTACTTAAAAAGTATAAAACAATAAATTCTTGTATATCATTTATACATGTCTTCCTGCACAATGCAGATGTATGTACATTGGTATAATTTTTAAGTACATCATGCAAGTAATCAGGGGAAAAATTTTTAAATTAATATAGGAGTTTAATTAATTTGGAACACCAGTATACAAACATATAAAATTTATTTATATTTATATACATATTACAATAATATATTATATAAAGGTTTATTACAAATGTATTATGAAATATCTTATCACTATTACAAATTACAATATTAATTGACATTATCAAGTAAAAAAGAAAAAATAGAAAAAAAATTTAAGCTACAATATTATAATTTATTTATGATACATTGTTGCGTTCCTCTTATAGTCACGTTTTTCATCAACTTTAACTTTCCATTGAAATCTTTTCATAGTCTTGTACTATAATATCAGTTAAAACATGATTTATATCATTATTTACTCTGTCATTTTCTTTCAACGATTTAATTATATTTTTTATAAAAATGTTAAATGCTTCAGGAATCACATTATTATTAATTTGACAAAGTATAAACCAGTCACCGATGTCAAGCTGTTTTGAGAGAAATTTGACATCAGAATTACAAATGCTTTTACATTCCCTTCTCAGGAGTAAGTACCTCAGTTTCCGTGAAGCGTACAAGATTGTTTTATAAATGATAGATAGAGTCGTAATAGCAGTTAATATAATGAACCAAAACCATAGAAAAATATAAATTTTTTCATTCATTACATTAATAGGTAATATACAAAGACCATCATGTCTTTGTATAGAACCTGATGGACCATATTTGTGGAAAGTGCACTTTGTCACTCCAGGAAAATAAAACCAAATATGAGCTGAACTTTTAAATTTCATTTACAACCTGGATAACTCAAAACCCCCACCATTTCATATTACCAAATACATTTACTAATACTTACCATAAGATCTTTAAAAGTATTCAATGGTTTAAAGTAAATATGTTTCCTTGAGATAATCCCTAAAATTGAAACGATTACAATAGACAAAGAACATTTCTTCCGAATCATCTGTCTTTTCATTCAAAAGACAATTAGAAACAATTGAATAGATAAGATCTTCAGTAAACAGAGAAAATATTTTCTCCTTTTATATTGGGTGTCTAAATACCATAAACACAATATAATATGTATCTAATCCATAATAGCAAAAAATATTTTTAGTACATTCTGAAAATATTCTGAATATACCAAGGAAATATTGTAATTTCCGGTCCCAGGAATATTACAAGTAGTACACTATTTTTATGTTTGTGTTTATAGATTTGTAACAAAATAATTACTTAACAATTATTTAAATATAAATAATAATTGTGCTTTGTATAATTTACGTAAATCTACATAGAGAGAAAAAGTTATATAAAAGTGTAATAGTATACTAATAATATAATTTATTTCAATAATCTTTTCCGATATATAATTAAATTTAAATATCGTAGCTGCATTTACATGTGTCCATGCTCTATACGTGAAAGTCCCTATACGTGATTTTTAGAACACTAATTAAATCAACTTAGGCACATCCGTAAGCATCCCAATTTCATTTTTGAACAGAGGGAAAATATCCTCCAGATATTTATCGTTGCATAAATATTTATACCAAAAGCTTTGGTTGTTATTAACATTTATATAACATTGAATAAACATTAAAATTCGTGAAAAATACTTTAACGTTAGTTCAAAGTTAGTATTTAGTCTAGGTAGATTTCTCCAAATTTCTTCTATCAAATCGTTATATTTGCAAAATTTAAAATAAAAATAAATATGCTTTTTAATTTGAACAGCATTCTATAGACGTAAATTTCTTTAAATTAAAAAAATACATTACATAACAGTTAAAAACGTAAATATTAATTAGAAATGTCAAATACTTTTTATTTTTTTATTAACCTGAATCACTTTTTTATTTACTTTTATTCACTATCTTTTATTTTGTGCCCAATTTAATAAGTTTTTATAAGAATTGTATTAATTCTTCTGTTACATGCAATGTATTTTTTGTAGTTACTTCTATTTACATCACGTATTCAGTGGCGCTTTAAATTCTCTCACAGTTTATTTACATTTTCACTTAGGATACGAGAGGATATTGTACAGTAAGTAGTAAGTAATGTTTCTCATGTATATTTATAAAGTAAACCTTAGTCATTCTAAATATTATTTTTTTTTAAGAATCATCTAATTCATTTACATCAATAAATTTAATATCGACATATTTTTACAGAATCTGCATAAACGAAAACAAAACTTACCTAACCTATCAATCATTGTTATTAATGTTTCAAATAAAGTATTTAAAATGTCAAATTACAATAAATAAATGTTACAAAAACAAAAGTTATAAGGAATTAAATACATACTTAATGAACAAAATAGTTTATCATATAATATTTTTTCCTGCAATTTGATAAAACAATCTAAACCTGTAAAATTAAAATGTTACTTATTGCTAAACAAAAGTAATATTATTTGCAGGATTAATTTGTTTCCGTTATTATTAAATATTAATTTAAGATATTTATTATTATAGTGGATTATAGTGAAATGGTACAATCTGAGCGGAAACTTAAAAGGTTTGAAAGGAAGCGTAAAAAACTAGCTGCACTTTATGAAATTATTAAGCTCAATAATAATGATAAACAGTCTGTATTAAATAAGAATTTGAAGGAACAATCTGGAGTTGGTTCAGAGTTCAAAATAGCAAGCAGTGTAGTAGTTCCACTTGATCAAAGTGTTCAGCGTAAGAGACTGAATGCTGTAGCACTGATTGAATCTGAGGATGTTCTCAAAGATTCTTCCGATAAATCTAATAATTCAACAGAGAAAATTAAAAAACCAAGGTGAATAAAATATTGAATTTTTATATCTTACAAATTTTTTTATTTAGATATGTTAAAAACCATTTTCAAAAGATAGCTTTTCAAGAAAAGTTCTAATATACTAATATAAAAATTCTAAATATGTTTAACTGTTGACATACGCTGTGTTTTTCTTAAATTAATTTTTATTTTATATTTAAAGATATGTGTTATTAAGAGGGTTATGTTCAGTCTGAAATGGCTATCGTTTGACTTGTCAACTTAACAATAACATATTTTATTTTAGAATTTTTTGTGATGAATATGAGAAAATGAAACAGGATTTCAAAAAAATGAAGAAATCAAAATATATGCCTCATCTCATTATGAAGGTAATAGGAGAAAATGCACGGCTTGATTTAGATGGAAACAATGATAAAAGGGTTCCAATATTTTTGAGCGATGTACAACATTTACTGTTGTTTTCAATTTCTAAGGAACGTTCACCTTATTGGCCAGCAAGATGGTGTTCAATGCAGAAACAGTACAAAGTAAGTAATTTACAATAAACTTCTATGATATATAATTATTATTTGCTTGAATTTATACTTAAATTTTTTTAAGAATAAATTAATGTTATTGATAATAATAACATTTTTATTTTAATGTTAAACATGTAATATATATTTATCTGAGTTAATAATTGTAAAAATATTATTATTGTATTATTAATATAGGTTTGATTAAATTTTATTTAAAAAACAATTGTAAATTACTTTAGTTATATTTGCCTTTTTTAATTTACAGCTTAATTCAACAATTGTTCTTGTAATTGAAGGGCTTTCTTCATATCACTTTTCATCTTATCAGTCCTTGTTTCCAAATATAACAAATATTTTTCAACATAAATTAGAACTCATAACACCTAGTATATGTGGTGATTCCTTAGTTGAGGAACTAGCTGCTATTCCTCTTTCTCAAATTCAATATGATAAAATAGTAAATCGTAAGTATCCTTTTAAAATTTAATAAAATAATTTTAATATTGTTTATAAATATATCTAAAATAAATAACATTTATGAAATTAATTATGCACTATTTTCACAGAATATGGCTCATTAGAATATGCATTGCAATATTCAAATGATTTAGTGAAACGTCTAAAAGCCATTTTTCCAATGCGTATTCCAACAAAGCCTCAAGGAAAGGTTCACGATGCAGCAGAATTAGTTGAGCCTCCTCCTACAGATAAATATTCTCGTACACAATTGCTTTTGTCACCGTCGCAAATGGTTGAAGAAAATTATCCATTACCTTTAAGAGGTGCTTTATATGAAAAGTGGGTTTTTTTTAGATTTATTGTAGTATTTTATTTATATGATTAACTATTAATAATTATATTATTAATTCAAATTTTATTTTCTGTGGCATTTCAAAGATTCCTTTATTATAATTTTTTTAATTAATTAATGAATTAATTACAAAGTAGATTACAAAAAACAAAAAAAAACTTATAAATTTATTATAAATATTTGTCAACATGTATATATATAACATATAATAAAAGTTGAAATTTTATTTCAGGTACAAACATTATGTTTTTACAAAAGATGAATATATTGAAGCTACAGCAAAATCTCCAATGTTTGCTCTCGATTGTGAAATGTGCAGAACAACAACTAATGAATTAGAATTAACTAGAATATCATTAGTCAATGAAAATATGGAGGTATATTAAATACTTTATTCAATTGATTACTTAATTATTATAACGTTCAAAACAAAAATTTTTAATTTTTAATTTTTTATTTCTTTAATAAATTATTATTATTTAATGTTTTTAGACTGTATATGATACATTGGTGAAACCACATAACAACATTGAAGATTATTTAACAGTATATTCAGGTATCACACCTGAAAAACTAGAAAATGTTACAACCAGATTAAGCGATGTACAAGAGTATATAAGAAATACATTACCTGCTGATGCAATTCTCATTGGTCACAGTTTATTCGCTGACTTGAATGCTTTGCAAATGATGCACCCATACATAATAGATACATCAGTCATCTTTAATGTAACGGGCAATAGGTGAAACAATTAATTTCATAATTATGTATGAAATAAAATATCAACATTTTAATAATAATACTGAATAATTTTTTTAATTTCAGAAACAAAAAATCAAAACTTCGAATGTTTGCTAAAAAATTTCTAAAACAGGGCATTCAGAATAATGACAATGGTCACTGTTCTGTAGAGGATTCAATAGCATGTATGAAGTTAGTACAACTTAAATTATCTAAGACCATAGACTTTGCTGATGGAGTTTTAAATGAATGTCAGCAAACTCAACTTAATCTAGCAAAAAAAAGAGCAGATGATGCTAACGAACTAAATGGAACCTCGATAAATAAACACGTATCTTCTGATGATAATACTTTTGCAATTATTGGAAGCAGTCAGATTGTCAATGAATATTCTGAGTTTCTTAAGTCATCTAAACTTTGCGTCTCAAGTAATGAAGATCATTCCACCAATAAAAAGGTGAGTGACTATATTCTTTTTAATACTAATCAAATTAATAAAAACTTTGATTAATTTATAATAATTGATTATATATTATAAGAATGTACAATATTAAATATATATTTATATTTAAATTTGTCTATTTTGAATCAATTTACTGTTTTGTGTGATAATTTAACAATGTTAAATATACATGAAATTGTTATAGGTTCATTTGGAGATTCAAGGAAGTAACAGACGTGCTATTAAGCATACAAGAGAAATAGCGGTCAATCATCAGTTCAATCTTTGTCACATCCAAATGGAGGAAGAAAATTTAACTGAAGAAAGGATGGAGGGGACTTTTTGCAAAGTTGATAAGTGGGTGAAAAATATATGGAATGATTTGCCAATTATGAGCATGTTATGCGTTGTTTTTGGAGGACAAGTTAATGCAGCGTCAGGTGCGTGTTTCATAAACATTAAGACACCTGCTACTGGGAAGATCAACTGTAGGAAAAATAGGTTTAATTATACGAGTGAGAGCTCAGAATCATTGGACTCTTAATTATTAGAGGAATTTAAAGTGGCGTATCGTTGGACAAAATTGAAGCTAAGACCAAAATGAGTTACTTGT
Organism: Leptoteleia sp. ZL-2020; assembly: GCA_022817305.1. NCBI lineage: Eukaryota > Metazoa > Arthropoda > Insecta > Hymenoptera > Scelionidae > Leptoteleia > Leptoteleia sp. ZL-2020. Next base: position 33,223 of record JABFPN010000914.1, read on the forward strand.
GTCTAAAACCGTACAAGTGGATTTAGTGTTAATGAGATGCATGTATAATTTATTTTTATTACTGGTCATCTATAGTGTTGATTCAGTTTCACAAGCCGATGTACCAATGAAAAAATATATTTTGTTGATATTTTTAATAACTTTATCTTTTATATATTATTAAATTATACAATTAAAACAAATAAACTTATGCTGTTTTGTTGAAAAGACAGGTACCTTAAAAAGCCTTGAAGTATTATATTGAAGAAAGTTACTGTTACAATTTTGACTAATACATATTTAAACATGAATACAAATTGTTTATTGACGTGCATAAATGAGTGCAAATATTTTCTAAATAAATAAGTATATTGCAAGCAGATTCATCGATGCTACAATTGTCTCAATGAAATTGATGAATAAATATCACATTTATGTTATAATAAACTGATTTATTAAATAAAATATAACATAAAAATATACAAAACTTAATTAACAGTACATTGTATGTTGTATATTATTAAAATAAATGTAAACAGGAATAGAATTCAGGAACAAACACGGTATAAACTTTGCACATCTGTTTAAACGTTCAATTATTTATGTTGCATTATAATATTTAGTTTGAAATGACATTATCAATGTAAACTGATTTGGAGTACAATTAATGAATATTACGGATTGAAAATGCCGAATTATTATATTGAACCTATTTCATTATATTTACAATTATTATGATTAGCGGATTATTAAAGTTGACTTTAGAAATTTAGCATTTCTTGTCAAAATTTAGAATCAGTTAAAACTATAACCATACACAATACATAACTATAATAAATCGAGTGTTTTTAAAATCACATCACAATACCAGATGAAATATTAGTTCTTTTTTCATATTACATATGGTTTTAGATTCATATTATATAATAACTGGCGACATTATTTGAAATATTTAAAACATGTTATAATTTTAAACTGCATCACATGTATTTTTTAATACATTTCATAATTTATTAAAAAAATAGACATTATTCACAAGTTTAAGAATTTTATACTGAACACCAGATTCTGAATGTCGTCAGCCATTAAAATAACACAAATATAAATCATTTCGTACACAATAATAGTATTATTAACATATATATCTTTTTGGGCATAAAATTTAACATAGTGCCAAATCAACAAATTGCATTACAATTCCAATAAATAATATCCAACAGAGTTGTCGAAACTGGATCGATTGTTCAATTTTGCCCTTAAAAGAGTATTTGAAACAAAAACAGGTATTCGTTCCTACGAAAACCTTGAAAAAACCAAAAAGAATTTATTATAAACATTCACATGGACCAGCCATGGAAGTTTAGTTTTTCTATCGTCATATTTATTTTCATTCTAAAATGATTTTATTATTTTTTAATTTTTTAAGTATGCATGGTGTAAATTTATTTTAAAGCTTATAAAATCTAGAAGAATCGGGGTAAATTATTTAACATACAAAAGTCACAAAAATAAAACACAGTTGATACTATAAAAAATTAATTTTGAAAATGATGCACCAAAGTTACCTGCGAAACGAGAAATATTTTTATTTTGTTTTATGCAGGCACATATATATTTTGATATCATTCAAAATATAAATGACTGTTAAACACATAAATAAATGGATACTAACATTTACGATTTGTAAACATGTTTCATGAATATATCTATAGAAAATAACTATAGAGTTAAATATACATAAAATCAGACACAATAATCGTTTCAAAACATACAAGTTTATCCGATTAATGTCACAGCAAATAAAAATTTGATATGAAAAAATTGTTTCGCCTCTTGAAATATATTATTTATTCCATGGTTTTTACGTTTTCAACGTTTTTAATTAATTTTTTTAGTATATCAAAAGTGTAAACAGCCTAATTGCAGTACGAATCGTTAATCAAAGAATTTCCAAATTGGAACCACGTATATGTAAATATCAGAAAATCCTAATAAACCAAGCAAATGATGATAATAATAAAATCAAAACGTGAACCAAACAATTTGACGATGTTTTGTTGCGGAAACTTGACAATTTTATCGCAAATATTGTTTTTAAGAATACGAATTTCATTTCAGTCATGCTGTATAAATCAAGGATTCGCGGGTGCGAGCAACGAACCTAGGTAAAATATATTTAATTTGAGTGAGATGACGGTTTATTATATGCACCCGTTTTCATCGAAATTTAGAACGAAGCCGCAGTGCTAAGATACAGAGTTAATATGTAATATTTAAACATTTATTTAAAAAATTAATTTTTATAGCAATACAGTTTTTCCCATCTAAAAAGAATTTCTTATCATTCCAAATAATAATAAATTAAAACGCTCGAACTCCGTGACCAGCATTGCGGTTTCACCCTAATTTTCAATGAGAATGGGTGTACACCTACGTTCAGTGGGTGTCTCTGAATCATCACCTCCCTAGTCTACAGTTGAACGCAGCCTTACACTTTAACTTACGCACGGATGGTTCAAGTGTTAGCTATAGCGTTTTTCCTTGGTCGGTTCTGTCAGGTTCTGTAGTTCCGGAACCTACTCCAGAACTAGCTGAATTATATGTACCGAATGTACACTGTACACTTATTTTATTCAGAGTGCACATTCTATATACATTTTATATACTTGGGTGTATTTCTCTTTGTATGATAAATAGATTTATCTATTTATTTATTATTTTATTCATAAAAAAGGAAATGCATTTTATAACTGGAAAAAAAAACAAAAATATTCCGTACGCGATTGAGCTGAAGAGACCTTTAATTTAATCAGTATTGTATTTTCAATTTTAATAAAAAAATCATATTAAGGTGAAATGTCAGTGCTATATTCACGGAATCAGTATCTTTTTATTTATAATTGTTTAAATGACAAGATTTAAAAATCGGCCAAAATACGTAAA